>RSEF01000001.1:220435434-220452984 GCA_003993805.1 Himantopus leucocephalus | reverse complement strand
TAAAAAAAAAAAAAAGGCAAAAAAAAGCAAGTAGCCTAATGTAAATGATCTCCCAGAGAATTTACTTACAAACATGGCAATGCTGTGCTGGGACATGACTGGAAACTGAAACAAGCTGGTGTGAAACATCTACCCTGGGTGAATTATCTTACATTATGAGAGTAGCATCTTTCAAATCCTGGATGCAGGACTGTCAGCTGCCACAAGCAGCACAGTTATCAGAAAATGCACTCTAACCTGTCTGTAGCCCTTTTGGATACCGGAACTCCAAGAAAAAATGCCATAGAAGCAATCGCTAACCTTTTGCTCAAGAAATGAAAATTTCAAGAACCTCACTCTTGATACTAACATTCACTTCCAAAAGTTTGGTAAACTCACGTTTGGCATCTTCTCTTCGCTCCATAAGCTGGCCGGGTTTGCGTGCTCACTCCCCGAGCCCGCTCCGTCTACCCGTGCTGCTGGAAAGCTGCATGTCAGCACATGCCTCAGGTAGGAGTTTCCCTCCTGATTGCGTGTGATTACAAGCAATAGACTGCTTGTCATAGAAAGACAGTTTAACAGCACGAGTTAGGTTTTTAGTACACAGACACCATATCCTCCTTTGGAAAAATATAAAATAGAAGAGCACCAAGTGCGCTGTGTAAAAGAGGGAAAAAATCTCACTATCCTGCACAGACAGCAAACATTTCATCTCATTCTGAACACCAGTTGAGAAAATTACACTATGAGATTATCCACTTCAAATAAAAATTCTTCAGTACATAATTACGGTAACTACTTGGTTTTCAACTGCAAAAGGCTGGGAAGCAGGTCAAGAGCTAGGATTTTTTTAAAAAAAAAATCACATCTGGGAGATGTAAAAGCTTTTAAACGCTCCTCTCCCTTCCTCGGGAGGAAAGCCAGCACACGTTACCCTGTTTCACAGGCAGGGAACCGGAGATGAAATCTCTTGCCTCGAGACACAGAGGGAAGCCCCGTATATACAAGCTTTGATTCCCAAACCTGAGCTCTCGTCTCCTTCTGCCTAATTCAGAAGTTCAGAGACACCGAGAAACTCCCACTAAGTGGCAACAGTCACAATTTTGCCTGGAATAAGGAAAAAGCGCGAGTGCATCATCAGTTGCCATTTTGTCAGCAAAATTACATTGCCCTTTCCTCTCAGATGATGATTCACAGAATCTCCTCCCCACACCAGCTTTTTCAGAAGAGATTCATAAGAAGTGAGTTTAAGTCGGCAGGGGAAAGAAACCGATCTCCCATCTGCCACTGAGCAAAAAGGGGAAGGCTGAACAGGAACAAGACAAAAACATGCCCCAAATGCCAGAAACATGTTAAAGTATTTCCTTTTGACCGGTGGGGAAGTGAGAAGTGTTGGCACTGGACTGCACGTGGTATCTTTTTGCTGAAGTCAAGCCGTAGATGCAAAAACCTCTTCAGCTGCAGTCTGACTATGCTTCAAATGTGCTTACTGGAACTTTATAGATGGTATTTGAAGTCGGTAACAGAGTGATCAGGATTAACAAGTGGTGACAAAGTACCCACTTTGTCCTGCATGCACGCAATGCTCCTATAGAATTTTTACGGACCATGGAAGAGAAGATGGTTTAATCCTTCCAGAAGATCCAGATGTGCATCAGTCCAGAGGCACCTGGAAGAACGGCAGAGCTAAGATCCTGTCCCCATGAACTCAGGCGGTTCCTGCTCCTCTGGACACCCGGGAGATTCTGGCCTTGCAGCTGGATTGAAGACACCAAGCAACAAGTCCGGCAGGATCAATGAGCAGTTGGCTCCAATGTCATCATGGAAAGTCTCCCACTCGCTATTACGGAGAGGTTTATAAAACCCTAGCAAGGTTTACAGTTAATACCTATATAAAAAACTTTATTTCTTCTTTAAGCCAAAGATACCCCGAGTATACTCATCCTGAAGGTTACAGTGAAAAAAAATTAATCGCCAAATACGGTGATGCACGTTTAAGTTCGTTAATAAAGTAGATTTTTATATGAATAAGATTTCTGTGCACTGTCTTACGCTGCTGCCTAAACCAACCGCTTCTCAACAAAGCACCTCACCTTTGCTAAAAACGCCACAAGTCACAAGACTTTACGCACAAAGCACGCATGCCTACCTAGCGAAAGTCACCTGGACCAGAGAAGAGTTTGCATTTCTTCAGATCACTTAACAAAAGGCCATAGTCAGCCAAAGTTACCCCAATAACCTGTAGTGACACTGCCCGTCAGTGTCACTGCTGATTCCACACATAGAGAACTAGGACAGAAGACCCTTCCACATTTTTAATTGTCTCCTTTAATGCATTTCCCAGTCGAGCTATTTACCTTAAATATCATCTAAGCAGTATTTCCCAACTTAGCATCGCTCAGTGGACAAGGCTGTTTTTCTAACCAAACATCAGCTTCCCAGCCATTTCTACCGTTTTTGACATCTTCAAGTGAAAACCCAAAGAAAATTCTTCAATGGTGAATAAACCTCTGTTCCTTCTCCCCAGCAGGTAAACTCATCAGCGAGAGGTTGGACCCATCTCAAAGCAAAACACCATCGCAGAGATCAAGGCCCCGGGACAGCGGTTAAATCTATTGACAGAGACACTAGCAGCGGGGCAGAGTCCACGTTGTTTCGGCAGGACAGCGCGCAGGTCCAGGCACAGGATGGGACGACAGACGCGGGAGCTACGAGTGGCAGCGTGTATGTTTTAGCAAGTTACAGGCGACTGTCACGAGAGGGGCTGCAATGGAAATCATTATCCGCTCGGCTACAGCAGTCATTGCTTTCACTGTAATGTTTCTCACTTAAAAAGCAGCCAATTTCCATAAATGACTAGCCACTGGAGACATTTCAATGATTTAAATTAAGAAAAAAAATCCCTTTTTAAATGCAGAAAATATTTTCCCAGACTTTAACTCCAAAACAGCTGAAAAGCTTTTCTTCCCTTCTCAGTTTTTTGTCTTTAAATTACGTTTTTTTTTTTTCCTCCTTGCCTAAAAATAGACAGAAAGCTCTATTTTGGAATAGATTGTTTCTGAGAAGGATGTTACTGCAGGAGATGCCTTATGCTGCAAAAGCCTTTATGGAATTACATCCACAAATAAGCTCTAACAAACCCCGTAGAACCCAACAGTCGCTGGAGGTCCACCAAGGAAGGTACATTTCCATGTTCAGCCTAAGACAGCAAAATCGGGCTTCTACACGCTCGATTACTGCCAACATTTCCCTGAACTGGCTCAACAGCATAAAGGGAATAAACGACCTTGGTTACAGAGCAGGAGTAAAAAGCCCTTTAAGCTTCCTTATAGGTAGGATGGTGTTCCTGCAGGAAATCCAAGTTATTCTGGAAGAAAAACCGCAATTACACAGAATACCATACCTTCCTTAGCTGGCTTTCATATTCTTCTCGGAGTTCCCCTGGTTTGCTTAATTTAATGGGTGCTCTGAATATAAAGTCTGGAAAGAGAAGGGGAAAAAAAAAAAAGGAAACACTTTTTAGTCTATGATAACTGGGGTTGTCCATTATTTCCCAAAAAGGGGAAGCTCTCCAGGGGACTGCACGAGAGGTTCCGCAGCATTTTTTCAAGCACATATGTTTATATTACGGCCCTGCTATCAAAGCTCTGTTTAACATACAGAAACATTCAGAGGAGGATGGCCAAGTAATACCATTTTGCACTTCTATAGTTTCTTTTGAGATTCTCAAGAGCTCTTGACAAGCAGTTAAGCAATCAGGGGAGTATTAGGAGGATGTAAACACAGAAGTTAAGTAACAGCCCTGAGATGTCACAGGGAATCTGAGCGCTAGAAATAAAACCAGGTTTTAAGCGTCTGCTCCAGCCGGACACCCAAGAAACGCAGGCTGACAGCAGCAGCACAGCACCCTGAATTCACACCTCTGCCTTTCTGCCATTTAAACAAACGCATCGAGAATGCTCTCTTATTTTCTATAGAAATGGTGTTTTCACTCCTCCACGTCCCCTTCACCTTCGCAGCCGTTTGCAGTGCCGTCTCGCTGGTCTGGAGCAAGCACAGTTTTTATTCCGCTTGCAACGTGCTCCCCGAGGTCAGTTTTTCGAAGCCAGGCAGGCGGGTTGCTCCATCCGGCAGGAATTCCCCGTCCTGCTCCCACTTCCTCCCTTCCCCCCTCGGGAATTCAGAAACTAAAAGCATATTGGCCCGGGGTTACAGTTTAACCTCCCCAAATATAGTTATTCCCCAAATGACTCCCTTCGTTATGACGGCCTCAAAGCTCCTTCCTGCTTCTGTGCAGTGCAAATCTGGGCAAGTTAGTTGGAGAAATTGGATGGAAAAGGGAACAACTGGAATAAAACACCAACTCCTGAACAACCGTCCCGGCACAGCCCGCATCAGCGCTCCAGACAGGGTGCAGCACAGCTCACCGTCCCGACCTGCTGCGCTCCGGATGAAACGGGTACGAGCAAGGAGGAAACATCAGTGGTATTTCCTTTTCCCAGCTCGCTAAAATTAAGGGATATAAACCGGCAGCTCCACCGCACGCTTTATTTAGGAAGCGTTTTTATTCCCCAAACACACTGGGCCAAAATGAAAGGTGCGCGGCGGGGTAAATAAATCAAACACCCAGCGGCCGACTGTCCCGGCGGGCATCCTCTGGTTCACGGCCGTGTTTGCCTCCTCCCTGGGGACAGGTCACAGCCCTGGTGCCGAAACAGGCCATTTAAAGACTAATTCCTGCATTTACCTGTCCTGCTTTCCAGCAGTTTGCTTGTAAAGTTCTCAGAGAAAAGCCCCGTAACTTCACTCCCTCCCCAGCGGTGAGTGTGAGTGCAAACTCTGGAGCTTCCTGCTCGAGGAGCTCCGGAGAGGGAACGCTGCCAACGCCGGAGCTGAACAAATGACAAAGTATTTCTTTAATACTCGCTTTAAAAGGGGGGAAAAAAATCTCTTGTAATCAAACATCAAGCGTATAGACTATAAAGCTTCTTTTTTTTTTTTTTTTTAAAAAAAAAAAGAGCTGCTATTCCCTCTCACTCACACGCCTGTGCAAGCTAGGCTTGTTTTTAAACGAAAATATCCAAAATGTCCCAACATGTGCGATAAAAATCCCGAGCGGTGGCGATGCTGGGGAGGCCAGGCTGCATTCCTCGCTCCTGCTTCTGCGCCTGCAACCGGCCGCGCTGGAAACCTTCCACCGGCTTCTCAAAATGTTTTTTCAATTGTGTCCTTGAGCAGTTCCAGTTCTTTGTGAATTTTATCAAGCTGAACTTCCACGGAGACAGTCCCAAGAGCAGCAGCAATCTGTAACGCACCCGCAGCAACCTTCAATTACTGGTGAATGTTTAAGGCTTGTCTCAGACCTTATCTTCATAGCTAAGAAGGTGTATTTTTTTCCCTCCAGGGCAATGAAAGGATATGAGCTAACCCGAGGGAACCATGCAGCAGTAAAGATGAGCCACATCAACTCTTTCATTGCTTACGTGGGTTCAGCAAACCAGAAGAGATTCTAAATAATGGAACAACATTACCTATAAAGTTGGGCCAGTTTAGCTAGTGGTCTAACATCAGGTGGAGGCAATTTTATGTATAGCATTTTTATGCAATAACTTGTACATTTTATTGATGGGTCAGAAGACAAAGAACCCAAATTTCTAACTCTGCATAGAAGTACGAAAAGACAAAACGTATGCACAACCATATACCTACGTTTACAACACCCCATTACAGTTTCTGGGGTAGAGCGATGCTGCACATTGGCTGCCCCCAGCCAAGGATGCTTCTATTGGCAAATTGAACCAGATTTATTAGCACCTTGTGTGCTAATTCGGCATGTTCAGGTCCAGGACAAGGCTGCTCAGCTGTTTTGATGTGTGCTACGGCTTAAGAGATCAACGAAATGGGTAAGATGATGGAAGAAAAGGCCTTTTACTCGATTTTGCAGCAAAGGTCCTGCTTGCTCTTCCTCTCAAGCGAGCTGCGGGTCAGCAGAAACCATTTCTGAACAGAGCTGACTTTGCAGGGCTGTTGGGAAGGCCGGCACTGGGATGCTCCTTCCGATAGCACTGAAACAGTCGCAGTGGCAGAAGCAAACCCGGCATCCTGCTCTTTTACGCTGGGAGACAAGAGTTTCATCCTGTTCTGCTCAATCTTGGAAAAAACACAACTAATTCCTGCACTCTTTGAAAGGACAAAAGATTTTCTAATTATTTAACGCTGGGTTTCTTTATAAGAGGCATTTGACTTGTCGCCTCCATCCCCTTGACTGACTCCATCCTTTCAACGTTAGCACAGAAGTGTGTATTACGCGTTAATCCACACTCCCAACCAGCAGATTTTATATTTACTGGCAAAAGATTCAGAAACATCCATCTGGTGAATTCAGCAACATGGGTTGAATCAAAATAAGTTGAACTTGATTCAGAAACCCTTCGGTTCCCTGTCTGTCGTTCAGAGGCTCCTGGGTTTTGCCAAACTGATACCATCCGGCAAGTCAAAGCTCTGCCACCCGCAGCAGCGAATCCTCCTCACCCCCTCAGCTTCCATGGAAACTTTCAGCAGACTTTGTAGCTTCCCTTTATTCTTGGCAGGGTTAATCAAAACCTTGAGGTTTTCACTTTTTTTTCATTTTAACTTCCAGCAGTTACTGTTTATACTTGCAGATGAAGATGAGACCTTCATGTTTTCAAAACACAAAACAAGAAGTTGGAAGTTTTCTGACTACAGAGAGGTCTGGAAACAGTTTCCAACAAGAGTAGTTACTCTAGTTCTTTTAAAAGGATGTTAAACTTGAGTTACATGAAGATATGCCAATGGCATACTTCATATATATATACATATATATATATACACACACACTTCAGCATCAGTGGATTGGGGCTTATTTGGAAACAAGAAAATAAAACTCCAAATATTTCAGCCACAAATCTGCAACTTTTTCATAAGTGGAAGAATCAATAAGGTGGGAGCTGTAGGAAGACTTCAGGCTGTCACATACCAGTAGGATAACATGCGGAGTCCCCTTCTCCTGCCCTGCCACGGGAATCTGTGGTCCAGCAAACCGGAGGCGGGAACTAAGCCAACCTAAGACTGACCTACTGAAAAGAAACCTGCAACTCTCCAAAAAGTTTTGGTTTTTTCACCCTAGAGTAGCTCTCGTAATGTAATAGGATACAGACCAGTTCTCATGTACAGCCAAATGGGACAAAAATAAATTTAATCTAGTTCTGTGCCTGGAGTTCCAGCTGAAGCAGAAGATGACGCTAAAAAAAATGCTGATGTGGTAGATAGCTGTTAACACACTGTTATTTCTCCCCCACTGGCTTCATCCTAAATTGGCTAGTACCAATAATTTCAATAATCTCACCAAGATAAGTCTTCCCAACAGATTTCCATAGAATCACAGAATGGTTTGGTTTGGAAGGGACCATCAAAGATCACCTAGTCCAACCCCCCTGCCATAGGCAGGGGCATTTAGTGGTGGACTTCGCAGTGTTAGGTTTACGGTTGGACTCTATGATCTTAAAGGTCTTTTCCAACCTAAATGATTCCATGATTCTCTGATCTTCCACTAGACCAGGTTGCTCAAAGCCCTGTCCAACCTGGCCTTGAAGACTTCCAATGATAAGGCATCCACAACTTCTCTGGGCAACCTGCTCCAGTGTCTCACCACTCTCCTCGTAAAGAATTTCCTCCTTATGTCCAGTCTAAACCTACTTTCTTTCAGTTCAAAGCCATTGTCCATTGTCCTGTCATTGCAGGGTTTGGTAAAAAGGCTGCAATAATGTCTCCCCAGAATCTTCTCTTCTCCAGGTTGAAGAACGCCAACTCTCTCAGCCTGTCCTCACAGCAGAGGGGCTTCAGCCCTCGGAGCATCTTCATGGCGTCCTCTGGCCCCGCTCCAACAGGTCCATGTCCTTCTTACATTGGGGGCTCCAGAGTTGGACGTAGCACTGTAGGGTGGTCTCCCCAGAGTGGAGTAGAAGGGAAGAATTACCTATTTTTGCTTGATTTATGTTCCAAATGGAATGATCTGGCTCTCCGAGCACTGATGCCAGGGCACAGAAAGCACTGCTTTCCCCCTCACCTCTTGTTCTGTTTCTTCATTTTCAAAAGCTTGGCTTGGGGACCTGGGAAAGGGCACACAAAGCCACCAAAAACTGTATCTAGACATGCATTAAAAGCAAGACAGAAAACAAAAAAGTCCACCAGTTACTAGGAAGAGGGCAGAGAATTAATTGTACGGTGAAAGCTTAAGTGTTCGGAACAGCGATGCTTTGGGGTCTACCAAAAATTAACTGTGATCAGGAAGTTTAAGAAACAGGAGCGCAGAAGCAAGAAGTAAATAAAGATGGCACTAAAAGGGCGAAGGAAAGGTATTTTGGAAGAACTCTCTTGAATACCATTTCTCATCCATATGAATGATCTGTCTTGCCTGGTTTCTATGGACTGCCAACAGTGGATGTCAGCCACTGTTTCACACAATGCACGTACGGTGAATAGGTCTTACGACAGGATTTATAAAATTTGTGAGTTGTGTAGTGGTATAAATAGGTGAAAGGCGATTTAAGCTAAAAGGAATGTACCAAGTTCAAGAATACAACAGACTGGAAATGGAAAGACCTCTCCAGGGATGTGGCCGAGAACTGGCTGATGCCTCTGCATGGTGTGTTGAGAGCCAGTGTTGGCGAAGATGGGAGTTGTTCGAGGCATATTGGGTATAAATCCAAAAGATGTGTTCCTGCTCATAGCAACCTCCGGGAAGAAGCTTTGAACAAAGGAACATGGAAGATGGAGAGGCTGCCTGGAGATGCGAGAGGGAGAGAGAGAAGAGGTGGCTTTAGAAAGCTGGTGAAATCCCCCTTGGTAAGTTCTGAACTGTTTGCGGTTGTCTTCGAGGCTTCCTGGAGCAAAGGGGTTTTCTTTAAGGTCATGGAGAAGTCAGGGAACGGTAGGGGAAGCAGCTACTTGAAAAACAACAGGCTTCGTTTCAATACACGAACGGGTACTACAACCAATTGTTAGTTCATTAGCAAGTCTAGAAGGTAACAGGCAGACGACAAACTAACACCGACTCTGTAAGAACAACGTGCATTAATTCAGTCCAATCTCATTCTTTGATGGGATAATTTGGGGATGAGGGGGAAACAAGTAACTACACGATTAATCTCTTGGGGGTGACAGGGTATTTTACCTGCTGTAGAGACCAAGATATCCACACTTTTTCTTTATGGAGAAAGTTAAGGACTAGCAGGACGCGCTGCTACCCACGTATTTTTGAGCAGCCCATGCAGGAACTGCCTCCTGCGCTGTCCAAAACTTGCTCTGGACAGAAACGCATAAGGAAATAAAGCAAGAAAATATGAGAATAGGAACCACTGCAAAGGAACTCAAAATCCCACCCTTATGCCTCTGTGGACAAAGGAGGAGAAGAGCTGGGTGGGAGGTAGGAGAGTGGTATGAAGGCATGGGAGAGAAGAGGCTCAGAGTCCTAGATGGAGAAGGAGTGGGGCAAGGAGCGATAGCTCTTAACCTCGTGAAGACAGGTTAAGAAATTTTGCTAGATACAGTTTAGTGCCAACACCCTTTGGGCTCATGGAGACCGTTTCAGCTCAGGGGCAGCACTGCACAAACACAAAAGCTCACGTGCTCTCCTGGAGCTGCCAGAGACACACAGGCAACCCTGCAGAGCCACCACGTTGGGTCCAGCAGGGCTGGTCCTCAGACGGAGATGGAATTCCAGCAAAGGCAAGCTCATTCCATGAAGTTTCCTTGCATGCCGATCCCCAGCTCACTCTTTAGCTCCCGTATTATCTGGATATATCCCCACTGTGCAGGATAACCACGTCCCCAGCATCCCGAGTAACAGTATGTCAAAAATATTTTGTCTTTTTCGTTTGGAAGCGCATAAAGAAAAAACATTCTTAGAAGCACAGTGAGGAAAAAAAAAGCACCAATCGAGGTATAACCACTATTCAGATGGGTGCACAACTAGCTGAAAAATTATTTTCCAAGAGTTAATGATCCACTGCCGTGCCAGGACAGCCTCTCACACTGGCCACTGAGGCTGGCTCTGGGTCTGGTCCTAATCACCCTCTTCATTAACGGCTTGAATGGTAGATTAAAAAGAATTTGTCTATCGTGGATGACCAGAGAGAGGACAGCGAGGTGCAGAGGTGCAAGGACGCCAACAGTCTCATGGCACAGTTGTTCCTGCACCTGAAGAGGCAGCCCTACCTTATTTCTTTTCCTGGGCAAACCTAAATTTAACCCACCCCATCAAACAGCCATACAACACCAATGCTGCCACAAGGAGGAAAAAAAGAGGCAGTGTCGACGTTAATCTGTTTGATGTGGGGAGTAAATCACTGCTTTTCACATAGCAGGGAAAGGCTTCATCGGGATCGCCGTTTCTACACTCTTAGCACTGTGGTCTTGAGACAAAAAAACCAAACTGGTGACAGGCAACAGAACAGCAGCAATGACAGGAAATAAAGGAATCACCAGGAAATGCTCAAGAACTAGACTGGTCTGGTCCAGCAGGGAAAGAGGGAAACCACAGCCAAAAAAAGACTCGGAGGAAGGAGGGGGAAGTCATGTTAGAAGTCTGGCAAAAACACCCCACCCCTCTCATAAAAGCATCAGTTATTAATTGTTCTGAATAGCTACCGGGAAGAAGAGAAACAAAACAAATCAGCTGCATTTATAACAAAGGAGATTTTGATTAGATATTAGGCAAAATTTTCCAAATGTTCAGAGGCTGCAACAAAGGTGGCCGTAGGATCCCCTTCTGCCATCTGTGTATGAACGGATGACACAGATGTCTACGAGGACTGGTTTAGGTACACTCGATCCTACCTCAGCGTAGGGGAACAGACTTCCCCTGTCCCTTCCGAAGCAGTCATTTATTCTCTCCATCCCAGGCCACATTCATGGCAGGAGTTTAAAGCTCTTGACCAGCTTCACAAGTCCTTTCCTCAGAAAATTGAGTTTCTGTTTCCCAGTTCATGGGGGAACGCTTGTCCTTCAGCAATTTCCCAAGCTCCTTGAAGTCATCTGTAATCTGGTACGGTAACGTCAGGATTGGTAGGCAAAAATCTATCAATGCGAGTGAGTATCTGACACTGAAGGTGGGCCTTGTGCCTGCTGTCTGAGAAGATACAGCCAAAATCTCTTCTGCTTGTCCTTTTTCACAAGATCCTTTTCTTTTGTCTTGATTCACAGGGTCATCCATCTTCCTTGGAGAAATGGGAATGGACTTATTTTCTTACAAATCGGTCTGAGCAACTCGCTGCAAACATTGTACGTACATCTTTGTTCTTCTTGGCTAACTGAATCCTCAAACCCGTACCCGCAGTCTCCAAGCCTCCCATCTGCGTCACCTCTCTGCCTTCCAAGACTTTCACCAGGCAACTGGTTTAATATAAGAAACCTTAGTTAGCAAAGTATTGCATCTTTAGCTCAAAATTCGGTTTTACACCAGCATCGGGGGTGCCTTTCCAGGTGCTATATGGTACCTAGAGATGCCCAGAGAGCAGGCAGAGAGGATGTGGGACCGATGGGCCACCCACTCCTTCTGGAGCGGCAGCTGGAGGCCAGGTTGAAGGCAGCAGGGCAGCTCGAAGGGCATCATGCCCAGGAGCAGGCAAGCAAACCCAGCCCACGCTAAGACACAAGACAGGCAGCGAGCATGCGTTGTCTCCGCTTACTTCTATCCAGTTTTGTTTGACAAGTGTCGTGACAAGGACTTTGTCTTCATACATATTCGTATAGCACCTACCACAGAATCCTCAATCTCAGCCAAGGTCTGAGAGCTCCCTGAGTCCACTACTATGTATAAATCCCACAGCGAATGACAAAAATTGAGACTTGAAACCATTATGAGTTAAGCTGGAAGAATTAAGTTATGTCAAGTGCCAGCATCTTTCACATTTTTTTAAGAAAAAATAATACCCCATAGTTTTCTAAACCAATTTTACAGATTTAAGTGATTTAATTAAATGCTTCAGCTTATTCAGTGTTTGATAATAGAATCACAGAATGGTTGAGGTTGGCAAAGACCTCTGGAGACCAAACCCCTCTGCTCAATCAGGGTTATCAGGAGCAGGCTGGGCAAGTCCATGTTGGGTTTTGACTGTCTCCAAGGATGGAGACTCCACAACCTTCCTGGGCAACCTGTGCCACTGCTCGTGTTCCAGTTTGTGCCCATTGCTTCCTGTCCTGTCAGCGGGCACCACCGAGAAGGTCCTGGTTCTGCTGCCTTTACTGCCTCCTGTCAGGGATCTATACACATTGATAAGGTCCCCCCAGGTCTTCAGCAGTGCGTCAGTGCAGATGTTATGGGAGACAAGAGTCAAAACCACAAAAAGCAAATGGACACGATGGAAAACGAGAAAGGCTTCTACAAGTACATCAGTAGCAAAGGAAAATGTGGGTCTACTGCTGGGTGGGGCAGGGGACCTGATGGCAAAGGACACGGAAAAAGCTGAGATGTTCAATGCCTCCTTTCCTCAGTCTTTACAGCTAGAGCGGGTCCAGAGGAGGCCACAAAAATGGTGAGAGGGCTGAAACACCTCTGCCATGGAGAAAGGCTGAGAGGGTTGGGGTTGTTCAGCCTGGAGAAGAGTAGGCTCCGGGGAGACCTTCTTGTGGCCCTTCAATACTTAAAGGTGGCTTCTAAGAAAGACTGAGAGACTTTTTACGAGGACCTGTAGTGACAGGACAAGAAAGAGGGTGGGTTTAGATCAGACATAAGAAACGTTTTATGATGAGGGAGGTGAGACACTGGCACAGGTTGCCCAGAGAAGTTGTGGAGGGCCCATCATTGGAAGAGTTCAAGGTCAGGTTGGATGCAGCTTTGCGCAACCTGATCTAGTGCAAGATGTCCCTGCCCATGGCATGGGGGTTGGACTAGGCAATCTTTGATGGTCTCTTCCAACCCAAATCATTCTGTGATGATCCTGACCAGCCTCAGGAATCCCAAGCCCCTGAGACCAGGGGGAGAGTCTAGAGCAAGGAAGACCCAGCTTTGCTGGAAGGAGGATCAGGTTAGTGAACATTTAAACAAACTGGACATACACAAGTCTGTGGGACCTAATGGGTTGCACCCACAAGTGCTGAGGGAACTGGCTAACGTCATTGTGAGGCCACTGTTGGTTATCTTTGAAAGGTTATGGTGACTGGGCGAGGTTCTTGAGGCCTGGAAGAAACCAAATATCACTCCTCCCTTCAAAAAGGGCAAGGAGAAGGAACAACAGGCTGGCCAGCCCCACCTCGATCCCTAGGAAGGTGATGGAGCCACTATTCCTGGAAACCATTTCCAGACACATGAAGGACAAGAAAGTGTTCGGGAGGTAGTCAGCATGGGTCTATGAAAAGGAAAGCACGCTTAACCAATGTAGATGACTGGCTCGGTGGATGAGCAGAGAGCAGTGGATGTTGTTTATCTTGACCAGTGAAGGGCCATGAAGATCATTAAATGACTGGAGTATCTGACATAGAAGAGCAGGCTGAGAGAGCTGGGACTGTCCAGCTTGAAAACAGAAGGCTCAGGGGGATCTTACCAATGTGTTTAAGTATCTGGTGCAAGACAGTAGAGAAGTATCCTGGTTTCAGGACAGGAAGACAGAGCCAAACTCTTCTCAGTGGTGCCCAGTGACAAGAGGAAACAGGCACGAATTAAAATACAAGAAGTTCCACTTAACATAAGATACCATTTTTTTATTGTCAGGGTGGTCAAGCACTGACACAGGTTGTCCAGAGAAGCTGCAGAGTCTCCAACCTTGGAGACAGTCAAAACCCAACTGGACACGGTCCTGGGCAACCTGCTCCTGGTGACCCTGCATTGAGCAGGGGTTGGACCAGGTGGTCTCCAGAGGTCCCTGCCAGGCTCAGCCATGCTGTGGTTCGCCGATAAACCTCGCTAACGTCAAGATAAAGCACATCCACCGCTCTCTCTCTGCATGCAGCAGGTAATCCATTTGTAATGGATCAACTATCTTTGATTTCCACACTATCAGCCCAACTTGTAAGTGGCCAATTACCTTGACAGCTTTTAGCCAGACGCAGCCGTCTGGTGGACAAGCTTGAGCCTGGCTTAGAAATGCAGCAGAAATGCTGTTCAAGATTACAGCTCATTTTAGCTCACCTCATCAGCTGTTAACTCAACCGCTCTGCAGCTTTAAGTGCAATTTGATGGTGACGAGGTCTACAGTACAAAACGTGATCAGAGCACGGTGCAAGCAGGGGTTAGTCTAGCCCAATTTAGAGCGCCGATGACAGAGCCATGCTCAAGGGGTACAAGGTGACACTCAGGTGCAGATGTCCGTCCGTGTTTGGGGGGCATACCCCACGTTCCTCAGTGCTAAGACCCTTCACGATTCTCTCCGAGACACTTCCAGAGCTTTAGGAAGTTCAGGCCGGCAGAAAATGACTACCAACATGTTGATGGCATGCCTGGCCACAAAATATACGCATTTCAGACAATTCAAGACAAGTAGAGAATTAAAAGTAATTAACAAAAAAACCAGCCAAGGCACTGTGTAAGTATTCCTGCAGTATGGCTGTGCATTCTCATTCCAGCTGGGTTGGACCAAGCTGAGTATATTCAAGCATGACTGACAGAAGTTCCTTGGAGCGGAGACCGACTCGGGGAGTTTCTGTTGTCCCTCCTCTGGCTGGACCGGGGAGGAGGAACCGCTCCCAGCCGTTTGGCTCGGCTCCCTCCGGACAGCCCGTCTGTTCATTGATTCAGCAAATCCTTCTGCGCGAAGGCTTCCCAATTCGCTTCCAGCAAAGGTTAGCGGGGTTAGTTCAAACCACCAATTTAAGCCGTTTAAGCTCATCCTGCCAATTTTTCCCGCAGCAAATTAGAGGCTGCTGACACAAGCATGAACCGGGAGACTAGTAACAGGCTCGAAAAGGAACGGTTAGGGCACGGCTGGATGGCTAAAAGGATGTTTATCCATAGCTTAAAGACTCGTCGGCTCCACAGGGCTCCCACTAGCACTGCGATGTTGGTGAAGCACTCGCGTAGGTGCGGCGTAGGTGGCCGATCCCCGCCAGCGCTGCCGCTATCACCTCTCCAACCAACACGCACCGCGGCACCGGCAGAAACTCCCGGCGCACCGGGAGTTTTGACAGCAGCAAGGTGGGCATCTTCTGCAGTGCCTTGGCTCCCACCAGGAAAGAGCCACGCCGCCGGCTCAAACGAGGATTTATTTTAAAGGAAACGCAGGGAAGAGTTTTCTAGGAGTTGAGGAAGGCTGCCAGCTTTTGAGACGGGGAGGAAACGTGTGACAAAAAGCCATGAACTCAGAAACGATGGACTGTTTTTTTTATGTCAACAACGGAGCGGGACTTCCCACGGCGCAAAAGCTTTCCTCTCTCGACGCGGCAGAAACCCGCCTGACTTTCACCAGCCCTTCCAACGGGCAGCGCCACCGTAACCGTTCATTTTGGGGCACCGTTATTATAAAAATATTTGGCCGCTCGCCATTTCGGGGCTCAGAGGAGAAGCCAGACCTGCCCCCGCGGTGGGGGTGTTCTGTTAAAACCCGTGGATGAGCGCGGGGGCGCTGAGAACGGGGCGAGACGCTGCTGGGGCGGCCCGCTCCTGCCCAGCCTTCGCACCTCCCCAGCCCACCTTCCTTCCTCGGAGGAGGAGGAGGGAGAGGAGGCGACAGCAGGACGGTGCGTGTGTGTGTCCCAACCCCCCCGCAATTCCCACCTCTGCTGCTGTGGGTGAGGGCAGGCTGAGCCCTTGCGCGCTCGGTGCATGGAGGGGATGTCGAAGCAGCCGTGTGGCGAGGTGGGGAAACATGCGTGTGTCGTGCCCTCCCCCCCCCCAAAACCCATCTCCCACCACTCCAAAGGAGGGTGGGCTCAACCCCGCCGCCCCCCCACCCCCACGGTTGAGCACCCGCAAACTCATCGCACCCCCCCACCACCACCACCTCCCCACCGCCTTCCCGCCGCACCTTGGTCCGGCGGCCGCTGCTCCCCGCCTCCTCCTCCTCCTCCTCCACCTCCTCCTCCGGCGGCCGTCGTCGCGGCGGGCTCGGCGCGGGCCTGCTGGCGGCGGGCCCAGGTGGAGAGGCGGCTGCGGCAGAGCGGGCAGCAAAGGCCCGGGCCCTGCAGGCAGCGCTGGAAGCAGGCGAGGCAGAACGAGTGGCGGCAGGGCGGCGTCACCGCCTCCACCAACGCCTGCCGGCAGACCGGGCACTCCGCCACCGCCAACACCACCTCGTCCTCTCCCCCTTCCTCCTCCTCCTCTTCCACCGCCGAACCCACCCGCCCCCGCCGTCGCCGCCCCCGCCGCGCCGGTACCGCGGCCCGCCCGCCGGGGCCCGCCGCCGCCGCCGCCATCTTCTCACACTTTGAAGGGACAGAACGTTGGGGCGCGCGGCCCCGCCCACTCATGCATAATTCATAAGGGGGGCACGCCCCCCTCTCTTCATATTCATGAGCACCGCGGCGCGGCGGGATCCGCGAGCCCCGCCTCCTCGCCGACCACGCCTTCTTGTTGAATATTCATGAAGGGTGGTGATATAAGGAGGGGCCGCCGTCCCCTTCCCTCAGTAGCCGGGCGGGCTCTCCCTGAGGTGGAGGTCGCGCAGCCGGCGGTTCCCTCATGGAGCCCGGGCCCGGTGTGAGGGGCTGCGGGGCGGGAGAAGGGCTCCCTGTGGAGGAGCCCTGTCCCTGAAGGAGGCCGGTGTCCTCTCCACCACCCCGGAGAGGGCGTAGGGCATGGTGTCTGCACGCTCCTTCAACAAACTGCCCGCCATAGGGATGGCCCTCCGCAGTTGGCCGTGGTGGGGGGATCTCTTTTCTTTCAGCTTTGCCGGGTGCTCGGGTGAAGGGTGTAATCTTGGGTTGTTCACGCTGGCCTGCCTGTCGCGGAGCTGCTTCAAATCTCTGTGGTTTCTTAGAGGGTTTAAAACTCCCTCTTGGATGGGGGCTCTCAGCAGCCTCAGAGTGTGTCTATGGGGCCACAGCCCTCTGGCCGCCTCCAGCTGCTTCCAGCCTCCCGTTCGGCCCTCTTCCAACAAAATCAGAGGTGGGTCTTTAAAAAAAAAAAAAATACCACAAAATCCCCATGTACTAACAACCCTTTTCTATCTTGATTTGTTGTTACTTACAGCTTTTCTTCTTTATACCCATGGCACATGCTCCTTTTTGGACTCCTCAGCACTTCTTACGCACAGCTTGACTTGGACGTCAGCAGGCTGAGCAGTGCAGAACCACCTTTCTCCTCTCTGCTGGCTAGAAACATCCAGAAACTCCACGGATGAGATTAGCAGGTTATAAACCAGCAGAGTACAGGGGCTAGTACCACACCAGCCCTTTAGTTTAACCCTTTCAGGGTAATATCTGCTTCTTGGTATTCACTCAGCGTTTTTGCTTGGTGACTGCGGCGCTCGGCTCCACGGGGTTTGGAAGAACCCAAATCCCTATCTTGCAGCCTCAGCCCTTCCTCCCAGCTCCCCACCTACGTTCCAAAACTTTAAGGTCATCCCTAACACTCTGTTCCCGGCAAGATCATGGAGCAGATCCTGCTGGAAACTCTGCTAA
>RSEF01000001.1:220423826-220434434 GCA_003993805.1 Himantopus leucocephalus | reverse complement strand
TCCAGCCTGTCCAGGTCCCTGTGGATGGCATCCCTCCCCTCCAGGGAAGGAAGATTTCCAGGAAGATGTAGAAGTCTCCAAAGATGCCATTTGCATGATGTGACTGTCCCATCCTCCCATAACTTTCTTTATCTCCCAGACCCATTGCACCCCCTGGCCCTGGCTGCCTCTGAGCAACATCTCATCTTCTCCAGCATCAACTTCTTCCCCCCATCAGGCGTTACACCACTGCCAGCTCTCTGTTGTTGCGTGTCAGGCTTTCTGCTGCCTTTTACTTATCCCTTTACTGCAGCCCTGCTTCAGGACGCTGTCATAAAAGGCACCCCATAAATTTTATATTGAACAGTAAAACATTTTCGCCTTGGCTGCTGTTCCCCCTCACTCGCTGTGGCAGCACAGACCAAAGGGGTGAGCTCCAGTTAGGCAGGAGCCAAGCGCCATAGCTCGGCTGCCGGATCCTGGCAGGGAAAAATGGGACAACATTGCTTTTTGCTGATTTGGTTTGGGGAATCTTGCCTTGCACTGGTCCTGGAGCAGCACTGGTGTCTGCTGTCAGAGGGACACAGCCACAGGTGGCACAGGATAGCTTGTCTCCACCTGAGGAGACCCAAAAGTCTCCTCTCTGCTCTCTGAGGTGAGGCAGGAAGGGCTCTTACCCATCTGAAGTGATNGCAGGAAGGGCTCTTACCCATCTGAAGTGATTCCTGAGCAAACAGGGATATGAGGAGTGAGCTCAGCTCTCCCCTCAGATGGCAGACCCGCAACCATGGGTTTCTTAGGTGGGTTCCTCACCCTTCCCCACCCATCCTTCCCCATCCATCCATTTATCTATCCATCTGTTTATCCATCAGTCTATCCATTCTTCCCCATCCATCTATCCATCCATCCTTCCCCATCCGTCCTTCTTCATCCATCTTTCCCCATCCAACCTTCCCCATCCATTCTTCTCCATCCATCCTTCTCCATCCATCCTTCCCCAGCCATCCTTCTCCATCCATCCTTCCCCAGCCATCCTTCTCCAGCCACAACCTTTTGGGCCCTCTGGCTTTTCCTTCCCTGCAGTGGCGTGGGAGGAAGAAGACAGCTTCACCATGGTTTGCCCTGAATGCTGGCCAGTGTCAGAGACCTTCATTTCTCCCAGGACTGTAAATAAACACCCCAGAGGAGCACTGGGGACATGCACAGGGGCCACGTGGGCTGGTGACCAACCTCCACACGTAGCACTGCCTGGTGACGTGTGGCTGAGGAGGGGTTTGCTGTGGGGCTGGACGGGGGCTGCGAGCGGTGGGTAATCTCCTGCAATTGTGTCAGCGATACGCCAGAGCCGGCCGTGCCAGCAGCCTGCCCTAATGACCGTGCCTCCTCGTGGGGGACCTCTTAGAGGCTGCTTTCCCCGCAGGGGCATCTCTGGGGATTAACCCTTTTAATTGGATCGGCAGCCACAGATCAGAAGCCAACATTTCGCGGTCGGTGGCATCGCCTCCCTCGCCCCGCTCCTCCTCCCTGCGCCCCTTTGCCTCTGCAGGAATCACCCCGTTTCCACCCCGAGCCGTGAAGCCGGGGTTGATTTGGGGGCAGAGCTGGCCCAGTGCCGTGGGACCTTTCATCTGTTGTGGCACGGAGCTTGCAGGGCAGGGCTGGGCTTTCTGAGGAGGGTTTGAGGGGGCTGCTCCCAGGGTCTGCAGGGGACCTTCCCTGGGGACACCCCACATGTCTCACTGTCACCTCTGCTGCATCCCGAACCACGTGGGCACCCACCCCACCACGGCTGGGGGACCAGCAGTGACAGGGTCCTTCCCAGCGTGTGCAGGGCTGAGGCCACCCTGCCCTGCCATGTGTAGACCCAAGTGCCCGTGACGCCCTCACTGATGATTGTATTGGCTCCCCTTACCCCGAGGTAGCTCAGCACCTTTGTAGTCTTTCTTTGCAGCCCTGTCATTGTCCAGTTGTGCTGGTTGTGAGTCATTTCCGAGATGTTTAAGGGTTAGGAACAAAACCTTGGAATCCTGACTGTGTTTTCACATCTACGAACAAGGAGAAACCTCAGCTTGTGGCTGCAGAGATGAGGCACCGCTTGGGAAAGATGGAGCTCTCTGAGACCTCCCTGCATGACCTGGCTGATGTCCCCCTGCTCTGGACTGCCTTCCCCACGTTTCTTTTGAATTCGCCACAGAACATGAGAAGGCGTTTCAGCCAGCTCGGACCTTTTTCTGATGTGGATAAAACCCGTGAGAAGAAAACCAGTGCCCATTGGTGGCACCACCGAGCTGAATGAGCAGCACAGGTCTTGATGCTGTCACGTAGAGGTTGCCTGATGTCTTGAGAGCAAAAAAACCCCTCGGAGCAAACACCCAAATGCAACTTGTATGACACCAAGGGCTTTGGAGCTTCAAATGTCCTGTCCAAGAGAGCCTGGCATGGACCCAGACACCAGCCCTGGCCTGAGCCAGGAGTGTGGGACATCAGCCGGCCCAGCCCTACAAGGGGAAGGGCTCTTGCATGAGGGCTGAGGTGGCATTGATGGGTTTTGCCACCCTGCCTGCATCTGCCTGGCCTCTGCCAGCGTTTTCCATGTGGACTAAAAGCAGCTAATTCCAACCACCGCTGGGTAACAGCTCCATTGAACTTGCTGTGGGCTCCACGGGGTATTTGCAGGTGCATCCATGCAGTTGCACCAGGGCAGCATGTCTCCATTGGAGGGGATTTGGCTCCATGGGGCAACAGCAACACACAGGGGTGTTTAATGCATCATCCCTGGCTGAGGCAGTTGTCCCCTCACCACAGTCCCTTCTTGACCCGCAGGGAGACGATGTTGTGATTTAATTGCATGCTGCCACTTCTTCTGCAGGACCCATATATCTCCTGCTGCTTCTTCCATGGGACCTGTATCTCCTGGCAGCCCTCCTGCAATCCCTCTCTCCTCTTGCTGTGATCTTTTTTGAGTGCAATAAGTGCATCAGATATCCCATGGCTGGTGCAACCTGTGCTGGGACACCTTTGGTCTCTGCAGAGAGCATTTGGGCACGGGATCCAGTTTGGGTCCCCGGTACCAGGCAGGCAGTGACAGGCTTGGACCCAGTCCAGCTGGAAGATATGCCAAAAAAAGTTTTTCCCTTCAGGCTGATCAAACGCTGGAACAGGGACCAAGGGAAGGGGGGGGCATCTCCATCCTCGGAGAAACTCAGCCTTTGCCTGGACGCAACCCCGAGCAACCTGATGTAACTTCAAAGCTATCCCTGCTTGGAGCCGGAGGTTGGACCAGGGACCTCCTGGGGTCCCGTCCAACCTGAATTACCCTGTGGCTGTGTGCTCTGGGATGGATGGCAAGTCACCATCAGAAATCTTGGCTCTACCTTCGGGGTCTTAGGGTTTTTTTACGTCAGAGCCATGCTATTTCATGCTCTATTATCAGGTTAGTCAAAACACTTCTCTAAACTATATGTCTATATAATTGCCAGCTACACTCACTTCCTTGGCTCCTGCTGTTTTCCATTGCATCGGATTTGCAGTCATGCAAAATATCTGCTTTCACCTTAATCTGCATGAAACCCCCCTTCCCCGCGGGCAGCTCAGGAGCCAAGGGGAAGCCGGTACCTCTGGGCTCCGTTTGCTGGAGCCTCCTTCCCCACCGGGCAAGATGGGAGAGCAGGGGCTGGTGACGTGCTCCGCTCAGTTGAGGGTGTCAGCGTCATTGGGACTCTGCCATGGAGAAATTAAGTCACGTAAAATAAGATTTTGTTGGGTATGGAGCTGCCCTGAAAATCCTCTGTGAAGCCCACAGCTCTGGAGAAGGTTTGTATTTTTGGCTCGTAGATGAAGCATCTCCCAATGAATTGGGGTGTATGTTCTCGTGTCACCTTCCCTCAGCCAAAGGCAGGGGATTTCTCCCCAGATGGATGGGATTGTCTTATACTGGTGCTTGCAGCTCTCCATAGGGACCCACGCACCGTGCTGGGCAAGCGTTTCCCCCGCATCCGCTCTCATCTGCACATCCCTTTCTTTTTCGGCGATGAGAAATGGAGAAAGCAGAGGATCGTCCGTGCTGCACAGCTCACAGGCTGTTCTCATGCCACCGTGGACCTGTCTCCTCTCCAGACTAAACAGTCCTAATATTTCCTGTCTCTTCTCACATAGAAATGTGTCTGTAATCACTCTATTCCCCTGTTCCTGCACCTTTTTGGATGCCGGAGCAGCTCAGGATGTACCTAATCTGGCGGGTTGTCCGAGCTGCTGGGGAAACGAGATCGCATTTCCCTGCCTCCAGCTTTGTCAAAGCTTGACACCCCCAACACGGGGAAACCAAAAAAAAAAAAAAATCCCTGTGGAGGAAAGCTTTGCCAGCAAGTCAGGACTATCCGGACACGGGAAAAAGCCCCTGGCTTCCTGGAAGACGGGTGCTGAGAGAAGGGTGATGAGAAAAACAGGGAAATCCTTGGAGGCTGCAGCCAAAGGAGGGATGGGAGGTGGGGGAAACGTGACCAATGTGGCATGACCACAGCCCCGGGGGCCCTTTCGTCCAGCGAGATGCTTGGCCTCTCTACCCTGTATGTGTTACGTCGCCATCCCCAAACGCGGGGTTTCCAAAGGGGAGGTAGGACAGACCGATGGTACAAAAGAGCCGGTGGAGCATCACGCGGTGCTTGTGGTCCTACTGCCCCATGGGACACAGGAGAGCCACCCACGCCACCTCTGGCTGCCCTCTCCGGTCCACCAGGGTGGTGTTTCTTGCTCACTTATTTTTTGCCCATGGAAGCATGCAGCCTCCAGTGGAGATCCCTGTTTGTACAGGCTGGATAAATCCGAAGGAAACTGCTTACGAGTCCTTCTCACCAGCATTGCCAAAAGACCATGATTCAGTGCTTTTTTTTGGGTAGAAATTAATTAGTTCAGGCCCATCACAATTATCTAACTCAATGAGCGCAACAATAACCCACTGTTTAAAGGTTGTTCATGGCCATTTAGCACCATCTGGGTCGTCTGATCAGGGGCTTTGAAAACAGTTGAAAATGAAGTAAGAAGGATTGCTTGGCCCGGACACCCCTTTTTGCCTCCCAGCTGCACAGACAATGAAAATAATCCCGATGGACCCATTAGACACAGGGAGAGGGACTGCGGAGCAAACATCACCCTGCATCCCGCTGTGCCCCTCTGAGCTGCGGGTCGGTGTCCCTGAATGGGAAGGTGGTGGCCTGTGAAGGAGCAGTGGAGAAGAGCTTGGCCACATGTCCAAACAGCAAAGAGTTCTGCCCTGGACATGTTCCTCTTCAAGCTTTGGGGGTTGAGTTTGAGTGGATGAAGTTTGAGGCATCCCCATGGAAAGGTTGGGGTTTGCAGAGGTTTCTGCTGCTGCTCAGAAGGACTTGGACCACTTTGGAGATTGGGCAGTTTCTTGTGCATGCTGGAAGATGGGGTTTGGGTTTAAGGGTTTGCCAAGTTGGGCTTCCCCCAAGTTGGGAAGGCAATGAGGAGCACTGTTGATTTTTAAGGGCAAGTGGCTGCTCACCATGTCTAAAGCTGCCCCGAGAGGGGCTCAGAGCCTGCTGGAAATTCAGGACAGGCTCATGTATAGTCCATCCCTGGGTGGCCACCTGAGAAATGAGGCTCCCCATGCTGTACAAGTTATAAGATGCCTCATTTGGTAGCCCATGTGCACCCTGCATGGCGTTTTCAGCAGCCAGCCTCCAGGTCCCAAGGTCTCTCCAGTAGCTGGCTTGGACTTCCCAGTCCTACCAGTTCCAATGTGCAGCCCCCAGTCTCTCCAGTATCCACCCCAAACTGACAGCTTCTCCAACACCTGTCTGTGACCTGTGGTCTGATTGTGTTGCTGGCACCTGGACCCCCAAACACACGTGGACACACAGGAGGGAGCCTCTCAACCCAGCAAACATAAATGGAGCTTAATGAGGAAATTGAGTCTAATTAATGAGACAAACTGCACCAATCGGGGACAAGCGCAGTGGCCAGCCACCTGCTTAGGCAGAACTGGCCCGTTTACCCCCTTATCTCTCTATTTTCACATGCTTGCTCCTCCTCAGGCCCCCTTCATCCCTCCCTTTCCCCACCATTGGTCCACCCCTCAACATTGTCTTCTGCGGACCTCAAACACTCTTCCCTTGGGGTCCCAGCACCTTTCCCCATCCTCATGCCTGGGCATGTGTCCCTGCGGCCCACTGACCCCTTCCTACATCGTGAGAGGAGCAGTGGTGGCACCATGGGCTTCTGCATCCCCCACCACCACCACCTCGCACCAGCCACGTGAGATGCACTGTCCCCCATCTCCCCCAGGTTGGGGGCGTGTCTGGGTGTGGATGGGGCCTTGGGTAGGAACAGCAAATGGATTTATAGCCCTGGTTTTCTGCAATCGCTACTGTGCAACATGCTCGCCGTGCCCATGGGAGCTGGGTATCCAGCCATACCTGGTGGAGGCTATCCCAAGCATGGACACCACCATGTCTTCTGCAGAGAGGGCACCCAACTTCCTAGACCCTGACATAGCCACAGGAGCACTGGTGTGGGACTCATCTTCCTCCATGAGGCACTATCGTGGCCACCACAACTTGCACCAGGAGCTTTGCCAGCTCTTCTCGTCAACGGGACAGTCGCTTGCGTGACCAGACGGCAGCATGACTTGTGCTCGGATCTGCTCATACACCCATACATCTCCTTGAGATTGACTGGACATTCCTGAAATGTGTTTTTGTGACAGATTTTTGGTCTGGAGGCCCAGAAGGGTGGATTTTTGGGTGGTCAGAGGAAGACAACTAACCTCTTCTCTGCCCCAGGAAGGTGCAGGTCCCAGACAGGCAGGGGTGGTGAGGTTCAGCCCATGGGCTGGAATGGGCATGATGGCTTCTGGTGGTGGCCAAGAACATAGATATGAATTCAAAAGGGGACAGAGACGAAGTGACGGAAGGGGCTGCTGTGAAACGTGGCTGTCCAGTGGCATGAGCACTACTCTGGCAGCACTGTTTCTCCTTGCAGGTCACTGGGGGAAGCCAGTATGACCGGCCTGGGAGGGGACATTGCATTTGGGCATGCTTTTTGGCTGGATGACCCCACTTCTGGTGTCCCAGGCTTCCTTTCCCCATAGCATCGCATCTCACCAGCCTCACCCAGCAGCCCTAGGATGAGCTTGCTCTCCTCCACGGGAGGATGAACAACATCGTTCCCAACCCCTTGTCCCTCTTGCACCACCCTGGAGCTGCCCTGCATTACAAGAGATCTCTTCTTCTCCTGTGGGATGGAAAAAATTGTCTTTAAAGAGAGTTGCCATGCTAAGAACACGTGTGTGAGAGATCCATGTTGGTGGGAGTCCTGCTCGCCTCAGGAGGGGGTGTTTCCGTCTCTGAAACAGTGGCTGTGATCGCTGTTTGAAACCAAAAATGAGATGTTTTGTGGTGTTTGTGCTCAGCAATGGCTCTCCCGAGCACTGTTAGGGGTTGGAGCAGGCTGTGCTCTTGGCATGGGGTTCCCACCAAGCAGCACAATGGCTACTGAAGACTGGGTGGGAGATGTTTTTCATCAATTGGTCCTGTTGCTGCTACCCCATGCATCTTTCATTTTTGCGGGACATGAAGACCCCCATTTTACGAAGGATCCGGTCCAGTTGCCCTCCAGGACTTGGTCCTGCTTTGAGAAGGCTGGACATATCACCGTGGGCTTGCATACTGGCTCCTGTCAGTGGGAACCCATCGCCTGTTCCCAGCCCCAGCTGTGAGCCCAGGTTTCATCCCAGGGAAGGAAGGTCCTGAGAGCCCACTCCCATAGTTGGGAGCTCTTTCTTGCCCTTCTCCACATTTCTCCCACGCTGGCTGCTGGAGACCCAGGGTGGTTATTCCCCCAGGGACGGCTGCGGTGAGATGGGTCAGGGATGTGGAAAGGACTAAACTCCAGGACAACCTCAGCAACCAGTCCTCTGCCCTCCAGGCATCTGTGCAAACAAAGGGAACCACGAGAAATTAAACCCCCAGGTCCAGAGTGGGATGGACAGGCAGAAACATACCTAGATGGGAAATGTAGGCAGACACCTACCAGTGTCCCCCACCACCAACACCATGTCAGTGCCCATCCAAACAGGCCAAATTTAGATCTTTGTTTTTTCTTACCTGTCTCTATGGATGGTTTATCCTTGGTGCCGAGTGCTCCAGGCTGCAGTTTGCACAGGAAAACTGGGTAAAGCAGAGTTTTGCTCACCGGTGGGCTGCCCGAGACAGCGGTTTGCAAGCGGCGTTTGGCAGGGGGCTGCAGAGGGACCCACTGAGGTTCCTCCAAACCCCATCAGGCTTCCGGCTCCCGTTCCGTGGCAGGAGGATCAGCACTAAATAATGAAAGGAAACACTGATCCCCTTCCAGGCTGCTTTTAGCACGTCCCGAGAAGTTACGCAGACACCAGCGCGGGCTTCTTCTCCTCCTCAGTGGAATGAGGGAGTCTGGAGCCTGCTGACATAGCAGCTCAGACGTGACATAGAGGAGAACTGCACGTTGTCCTCCCCTCGATGACCTTCCTTGGAAGTCAGGAAGACCCGGTTGCACAATGGGCGGCGGCTTTCAATACGTGATGATAGCTGCATCAACGCGTGGTGCGGCTATTAGCGATGGCTACCTGGGCCAAGAGACTTCCAGGGAAGAGCTGCAAATTACTTTGCTGACTTCCCGAGATAGATTATTGGCATTTGAAGCTGGATCTGAATCAGCAAAACCAACAAAAAAGGTCAGTTAGGGGGTGGATATAATTTGGCCCTTCATCTAAACCACCACCAGCTTGTGATAGATACCCAAAATAACTAGAACAAACTCTCCAGACAGTGTTGATCTGCTAATAATTAAGAGATTATATGACTGGCATTGGATTTTCAGATCAGCGTCACCAACCACTGGTCCAAGATGATCAGAATCCCCAAAGGCATTTGGGTGCCTCTCGCCCTTGAACCTGCCCTGCAGATCTGAGCATCTTCGGTTAAAATCGGGTCATGCTGGAATTGGAGGGAGTGTCGTCTTTCACATGGACGTGGCAGAGGTTTAAGCTTACGTAGCCAAAAGGATTTTGAGGGAGGTTTTGCCTTTGAAATGGCAATTTAACCCTTTCTAGCTGGTCATTGACTTGGAGGAATCATTTTCCCATGACTCAAAACTTGAGTCTTACTGCTCTTCCTTGGCTAGGCAGCGTGTGCGCTGGTTGGGATGGGGATGTCTGGGTTGAATTGGCTGCTGGCTAGCTTCCAAGGGACTTGGTGCCCCTCGGGGTCATGTTGCAGGTCCCAGGAGAAGACAGATGAATGGGCTGCACGTGGAGAAGTGGTGGGAGCTGGGACTTGGAGCCGTAGCTGGGTTGCAGCTCATTGCTCTTTCTTTTGATGAGACCAGCAGTAGAGTAGCCTGATCTCTGCGTGGGGCTCCAAAATGAACCCTGGGTGATACTCTTACCGGCCCCGGGGTCCCCATTCCCAGTGGGAACGGTCCCTCTCCCGCCACGAGGTTTTGCACCCCCGGGGAGCAGCCGTGCTCCCCACACCTGGTCTGGGGAAGAGGGATAACGTCATCCGCAGCTCCTTGGCACAAAAGCAATTGCAAAATACCAGCCAGCAGGCCAGAAGAGAGGCCAGCTGGGGGAAAAACTTATGGGTGAGCCCAGCGCCAAGTCTCCCAGCCGGGAATTGGTGGGGAGGGCTCAGGCTCTGCTTTTCACAGAGCCTGCGGTTTTACTCCTTTTACACCAAGGTACGGGGAGGGAGGAGGCATCTCTTGCAACCAAAAAAAAAATTTTGTTCTTCAAGCGTCTTGGTTTGGGATGGTGCAACAGGAGATTTTTGGGAAATGACGTCCCGGTGTTCCCCTGGGAAGGACTCAGCAGGTCCCTGGGTGCCCTGTGCATGTTCCTCTCCCATGTCGTCTTCTCCTCCCTTCTATAATCTGTTTTTTTTAGACAACCTAGAACTTTTCTAGAGGCCAAACAGAGTGTTGTGATGGTACACGAAGCTCTCCAGGTTTTGACATGGGTTCTAGCCCTTGCTTTGACACCAGCAGGGCAGAGTCTAGTCCCCTTTCCAGCCCATGGTCCCTGCTGGGAGAGGTGGGATCTTGGGGAGCAGATGTAGTTTCTTGGGGTTTTTTTTCCCCTTCAGTGAGTTTTGAAGTTGCCAAGCACCGGCCGTGGCCCTGCTCAGCCCGCTGGAGGGGAGCATGCAGACAACGCACCCACCAGCCTTGTCTCCCCAAATTAAAGAAAACCACAAGAAACAGGGTGGGCAGGAGATGCTCCTTCCTTGGGGTGCCCCCCCCCCGGTTCCTGGCAGAAGATGGGTCAGGGCTTGGTGGTGGAAGTCACATCCAAAACCCACCATGATCAATAGCCACCAGCAGCTCCACGTACTCACCTGGTCCCTATTTGAACCCACCCATAAATTTGGCCTCCACAAGGTCTTGCAGAAGGTCTTAATTCAGTGCTGCAGACCTGCAGGAATGCCTTTGGCGCCTGATTACTCGTGATTTGCACCCGAGTGGGTGAGACACCCCAACCTCCCATAGGGTAAGAGCACTTCGGGATTTTGTTAGAAATGTTGCTTTTTTTTCATAGAACCATAGAATGGTTTAGGTTGGAAGGGACCTTGA
>RSEF01000001.1:220389021-220416984 GCA_003993805.1 Himantopus leucocephalus | reverse complement strand
CGTGGGGGGGACAGCGTGGGTCCACGTGAGGGAACAGTGTGGGGCTGTGGGTCCATGAGGGGACAGCGTGGGGCGGTGAGGGGACAGTATGGGTCCATGAGTCTGTGCGGAGACAGCGTGGGGCCATGAGGGGACAGCATGGGTCTGTGGGTCCATTAGGGGACAGCGTGGGTCCATGAGAGGGGACAGTGTGGGCCTGTGAGGGGACAACATGGGGCTGTGAGGGGCTAGCATGGAGCTGTGAGGGGACAGCGTGGGTCCATGAGAGGGAANGTGGGGATGTGTGAGGGGATGGCGCAGGGCCGTGGGGGGGACAGCGTGGGTCCACGTGAGGGAACAGTGTGGGTCTGTGGGTCCATGAGGGGACAGTGTGTGTCTGTGAGGCGACAGCATGGGGCTGTAGGTCCATGTGAGGGGACAGCGTAGGTCCATGTGAGGGGACAGCGTGGGTCCATGAAGNTGTGGGTCCGTGAAAAGACAGCTTGGATGCATGAGGGGACAGCGTAGGTCTGTGAGGGGACAGCGTGGGGCTGTGAGGGGACAGCGTGGGGCCACGAGGGGACAGCGTGGGTCCATAGGTCCGTGTGAGGGGACAGCATTGGTCCATGAAGGGACAGTGTGGGTCCGTGTGAGGGGACAGTGTGGGTGCGTGAGGTGACATCGCGGGTCCGTGAGGTGACAGCGCCGGGCCGTGAGGTAAGGCCGTGGCGGGGCGGGGCCGGGGCGGGGCGGGCACAAGGCCCACGCTCCGCCGCCGCCGCTGAGCCCATCCCGCTCCTTTGTGTCCCGTCGCGGCCGCCGTCGCCTCCCTCTCTCCCGCCCTCCCTCCCTCCGTCCCGCCCGCGGCTCGGCGGGTTGCCATGGCGGCGGGCTGGCGGCCGCGGCCCTGAGCTGCGCGGGAACCCTTCCGCCCGCGGCCTACCCGCCCCGCCCCGCCCCGGCCCGCCATGGAGGACGAGCTCTACCTCGAGAACATCGACGAGTTCGTCACCGACCAGAACCGCATCGTGAGTCCCGCCGGCGGGGGCTGCGCGGGGGAGGAGGGGGTGGGGGTGCGCAGGAGGCCGCCGCCATTGCGTGACCCCCTCAGGAGGGTGCGACCCCCCCACACAGCCTTTCTACCCCCCCCAGCCTGGCAGCCCCTTTTGTGTGTGTGTGTGGGGGTGTCAGCCTGCATGTTTAGGGGACCCCCCTCAGGCTGAGCCCCAAATCTGGCTCGGGGGGGGGGGGGGGGGGGGGGNCCCCCCCCCCCCCCCCCCCCCGCCACCTCAGTCTCGGTTCAAACACCCCAAAACCGCCCAGAGCAGCTGCTTTCCGTTGGCAGCTGTAAGGTGAAGCAAAGGCAGTGTCTGTCTCTCTGTGTGTGTGTGTGTCTCTGTCCCCGTCGCACCCACCTGTGGGACACGCGTGGGTGCTCATCCTCCTCTCTGCAGGCACAGAAGAAAGGAGGCCTCCGCCTTCCCCCCCCATTTGCTCAAGTTTTACTCCTGTTTGGGGACACATTGTGCGGTGCCTGGCTGCCTTTGCAGGGTTTGCTTGTCCACAGGTCACGACGTAGAGTTAATAGAGGCTTTTGGGATGGGAGAGGCCTTTCTTGGCTGGATTTCCCCCCTCCCCCCCATGCCTTATATTAATTTAATGTCTCTGAAGAGAATGGGTGATGCCATCATTTATATCACAGGAAAAGCAGCTCTCCCCAAATTTCTTATGCTCCCTTAATGGGTGAGCTGTTTTTCCTCAAAAAAAAAAAAAAAAAGGCACTGGAGCGACAGCAGTGTTTCAGCTCAAGGTATAAATGACAGAAGCGTATGAAACAGTGTTTTTTTCCATGGAAGGCTGAGGCAGTCTGGACCACTATTGCAGCTTAAAAGTGAAATTACTAGTTATCATCTGTAGCCTCTTGAAGCCTTGCTTTTTTAAGGACAATTCAGAAAAATGGTAAGCGTGTGTGTCTTACAATTCTTTCAAAATAGAGATTTTTGCTTAGAAAATGATACAGTAAAGTTGGTGCATCTTGTCTATCAAAGCAGTTGTATTAACATAAACTGCCTATGTCGTTAGAGTTTATTTCAGTAAACTACTAGACTAATAAAATTTAATTTAATTGTTGTATTTGAGACAGGAGAGGCCCTAGGCTAAAGATTAGTTTAAAAAGGCAGAGTGGGAGGAGAAATGGGTATAAAAGACATGCCATGTCTAAATAATACGGCAGGGCTGGGATTAGAGCTGTAGTCTCCTGAGATTTGGCACACTGTGCTATCGGACTTGTGGTGCAGCCGGAGATCCCCGTGTCCTCGTGACAGGTGAGGGTGTCAGAAATCCGATAAATGCTCAGTAGTTGTTTGGAAGAGCAAGAAGAGCTGCTCTCAATTAAAATTGTGCTGTTTGATTTCTTTTTTCTCTCTGTTTTGAAGCTGAGCAATGCAGGTGTTCTGAATGGCTTTTATGGCATTTCAAGTTGTTCACAAAACCACATTTTTTAGGGTAGTTTGTTTGGGTCTTAGGGATTCAATCTACTCATTAAAGCACAGGTGGGTGGGTGTCCACGTGCTCTCCCTTCTAGCAGGTTTTGCTGTGGGTTTCTTGGAGGGGGAGCTCTGAAGAGTTTGACTTGCCCGTGAAACGAGCAAAGGAGGGTGGTTTAACAAATGGAGAGGTTTTCTTACTAAAGTTTGGTGTCTGTTTTTTTTTTTTTTCTCCTTGTACAGGTAACGTACAAATGGCTAAGTTATACTCTGGGAGTTCACGTCAACCAGGCTAAACAGTAGGTATTCGTGCATCCCACAAAATGTTGTTTTGTGGCAAAGCCTTGTTAATTACTGTTTTAATGATTGTGGTTAGTGGATTAAAATGATCTCTCTGGAAATAATTAAAAATCCTGCGTAGCTTCTCAGGTACAGTCGGTTCTGTTATTCCACGTTCCTTACTCCTGTAGGCAGTTCTTGCCTCAGCTTTGACGGGAGTTGCGCTTTAGAGAGCAGTACCTCAGCTGGACACCTTATGCTGCGTTATGTCACAAATAGTCAGATGGGAATAGATGTTTTGGAGTTATATTGCTAGAGAAATGTGCGTAGATCCTTTCATCGTGAAATGCAGATGTGATTTCTGAACTTGGCTCCAGTCCTGCAAACAGAGCTATGCCTCTGTGAGAATATGCCACTGCGTATCCCAGCTCAGGATGCCGTACGTTGTCCATGGATATTGCTGGGAGCAGCATCAGGAAAATGCTCATCCGCTCTGATCACCCTGCTGTGTAGCGCATGATGCATTATAAATATCTACTTACCAGGTTTGATGGGCACAGGTAAATGTTTGAAGGATGGGGAAGTCGGCTGTGCTTTCAGAATGTTTTTGTTTATCCAAATTTAGCATAAATGTGTAAGCTTGTTTTGGTGTCTTTTGAAGAACAAAAATTACTGTAACATTTTAAATATCTTACAAAACAAAGGCTGAGCTCTCAAGGATTCCGAGGCTGTTGCTAGACGGCAAGGTGAAGTTAAGCATAAGATTTGAAGGCTCTGTAAGAGTGTCGTACCATAATACAAATATTTTCTCTCCTTGTTTCTGGCTGTATCTTGGATCTACAGGGACGTTTGCTGCATAGTCAGCTGCAGTGTACTGAGCCCAGCTTCACCTGTCTTGTCCAAACTACTAGAGTATCAACTTGGGCATCCAATGTGATGAAGAGATTGTTTGGTCTCTTTCCTCTGCATGTGTGTGAACAATTTATCATAGAATCATAGAATGGTTTGGGTGGGAAGGGACCTTTAAAGGCCATCTAGTCCCAACCCACCCACCCTGGGCAGGGACGCATCCCACCAGCCCAGGTTGCTCCAAGCCCCGTCCAACTTGGCCTTGAACACCTCCAGGGATGGGGCAGCCACAGCTTCTCGGGGCAACCTGTGCCAGGGGCTCACTACCCTCACAGGCAAGAATTTCTTCCTTTAGATGATGTGTAAATCTGAGTGTGCTTCAGTGATGGTGTAGACCTGACTGGAGAGCTCTGCTGAAAACACTTCTGGTCACACAGTAAACTGGAATGAGCNACAGTAAACTGGAAGGAGCCAGAGAACTTTTTGCTGTGAAGAAGATGGCCCGGGTGAAACGGGGGCACCTTCTCATACCCTTGAAAGCGACCTGGAGATGGAGAAGTCCTGTGGCATCTTTGTGCTTTAAACTCTGTCCTAGAAGCTGGAAAGTGCTGGATGACACGAGTGAATTATTTGAGTGATTGTGCTGGCTGTGACAGCGTGGTAATTGCAGTCTGTGCAGCAGTAACAATCTTCAAGTATCTTTACCAGACAGCGTCCTCATGTAATGTGCGCTAGTGTCTCTGCCCAGTTACGTGGAACACTCATCATAAGGCAGTGGTATAAGCGGGAGTGGAAAGCTTGAGTCTTGCCATCGCTAATCATGCTCTTTCCTCCTGTTTCTGATGACCACGTCAGCGGATGTAGCAGGGATTGTATGTGTGCACCTGGCAATGTGATTTTGTACCAAAAATCACCGGTTCCTCTGTCAGGTGTTTCAGACTGCTGGGTTGTAATGAGGGAAACAGCCTTCTTGAGGGGAGGCTTTTAGAACAAGCTGCCCAGAGGACGTGAGACCATCTGTAACCACCTAGTCAAGCTTTGAGAGCTTGTATTCATTTCACCTTTGGTTTATATAGTTGTTGGACTGGGATTCTTCAAAGTGGCAGAGGAGAAAGGTGCCTCAGTAAGATTAATTTAATCCTTGTTAAAATAACTGCGCTTATGTGAAATGTTTCCATGTCAGGCTGGCTTTGCTCTTTTTATGTAAGCTTCACGGAAGGGGTGGTGACGGGCTCTTTCCTTTCTAGGTGATTAACACTGGTTTCTTTTGTGCAGGATGCTGTATGATTACGTAGAGAGGAAACGAAAGGAGAATTCAGGAGCTCAGCTTCATGTCACCTACTTAGTAGCAGGAAACCTCATCCAGAATGGGCACACTGTGAGTGTTTTTATTTCTCAAAGGTGTTTGTGAGCTCTTTGTTCTTGTGTCTTCCATCTTGTTTTGTAATCTTTGGGTCAAAAGCTGAACTTGCTCCCTTTTATCAGCAGTGGGCTATGTCTTCTGAGCTTGTGCAAAATAAGGCACTATCTCTGTCCCAGCCTGCAAACAGTGGGGAGGAAAGATCAGTTGGCCATGGTTTGGGAACACAGTACTGAATAATGCACCAGGGTTTTTAATTAATTAACTTAAATCCTGTTACCAGTCATCTCTCAATCCTATCACTAATATTGGACGGCAAATTTTCTGAAGTAGTCCGGAGGCACCCTTGTGAGATCAGGTAATCCATTTCCCAGGATCTGCTGTGGAGTGGAAGTGTGCGAAGTAGGGTTTGGAGAGAGCTTGGAATTCCGTTAGAGTAGAATAATAATAAATAAAATAAATAGCTGAAGTTGTCTTGTTAATTAAAACAACTTTTTTTAATCCTGGTATGCAAGAGAAACAAATTTATTAACAGCATTTTGTATTTAAAATGGTTTGACTTACTAAGCAAAGGAATCGCTAATTAATGTATTCATTTTTTCTCGCTGCTGCTTGCCAGATTTTCAAGACTGTCATCTAAAATTTCAGACAGGTACCCCAGAGGTTTTTGAAAGAAGATGAGCGAATTGAGTGCCTGTTTCCCTTTGCTCATAGAAGAATGTAATAGCCAAGCGCTAAATGCCTTTGACATTTCACTGGCTATCTCTTCGTATAGTTAGATATGAATTTAACTATTCGTACATCTAAATACCCTAATATCTCTTAGAATTACAGTCCGTAGTCTTCATTTAGAATTAGTACATATCAGGGTGTCCTGGCATTTATTTGTAGATTAGGGGGAAAACAACCAGCAAACCTTTTTGGCTTTCCTAAAAAATAAATTGGTTCACATGCGTAGAACATTCTCTTTAAATCTCCAGATTTGGCTGAAACTGAAGGTAATTACTGATTGCATTAGTTCTGTATAATGGAATATATTTATTTAAAGCTGTACAGGTTGTGTCACATAGCCTGAGTTTCACAGTTTTTTCCCCTGATTTCTTTTGGAAATAACAAGGTAGCGTCTCTTGGCTCACTAGAACTGGCCAGAGGTTTGTCAACACATTCCGTTATTTTAAAATTTTCCATAATATATTTAAAACAAACAAGTGAATTCTGACATAGGAACAATCTTTTATTTTTTTTAACTCTGTCTTAGCAGCTTATATATTTTTAAAACAAGTTTACCATGGTAAACATATAAAGGTCACTTTTTTCTTGTTTTTAAATATATTTTTGAATACTGCAATAGCAGTACCTGCTAAGAAAGGTGAGCTGCGGGTGCAGTAAGTTGTTAGGGGCAGAGATGAAGCAATGCCAGGGTTAGGAATGCCACACAGGAGGAGTTCAGAGTTCCTCAGACTGGATGTCTGAGGGCTAGCTGGAGCAGGTGGGAGAGGAGGTCCGATCTGGAAGATGCTCCTAGGAGAGTTGCAGGCGCTGGAGTAGCTGGTGGGTAATATCTGGCACAAGTGATTTTGGGGTTGGAAAGGGCTGTGAACGCTTCAGATGCAACCCTGTGCTTGCTGGTAACGCTGCAGTGCTGTCTGCTGTCAGTAGGTGTAGCCACAAGGCTGTGGATTCAGCTGCGAGACTGGTCTGAAGGGGGATGTGGATAGAAATTGGTCACAAATAATTCTCATCATGTCTTAAGCACTGCATGCTCTTTTCTTGCTGCTTTTTATCAGCCTCAGTGAGGGACTGAGACTCTTAATCTTTATTTACCATTTCAGGCTGCCTACGTTTTCTTGCCTCTTACTCTTTTGCTGGCTAGTCTGTGGTATCAGTTAAACACAAAATTAACGGTTGGATTTTGTCCAGTCTGTCTGTTTGGATACTCTCTGTATTAACCGCAGCCTGTTAAATGTCACAGAGCAGGTATAGTCCTTGAAGACTGGCCGTAAAGCATGCTTCCAGAAACATTCATTTCTGACTTTTAAATTAATGCTTAATTTCTCATGGTGTTTTGCTTCTCTGGTGCCGTGTCTGTGGTACAGATTGCTACATTAGAGTTTACTGGCAATCTAAATATACATGGGTGATGTGGGCTAGTGCGGCAGATTTCTAGCAGCTGGGTCATCAGCTGCGTTAGTTTGCTTTTCTCCAGTGTGCTGTGCCGTTGTTTAGTTCTCGTTTCATCTGTGTCTCGTCTCCCAGTGTCAGGAACGGAGGACAGAGGATTTCTTGAGGGTTGTAGTGATCTTTGAAACAATCTATCAGAAAAGCAGGGAGATACACCTTTTAAAAACTAGTGGTTGATGACTGTTTAAAGGCGTTGGCAGTGTTCTTTGCAGCTATAAAGCTGCACCTATAATCTGTAGGCTTTCTTATTCAACAGATAACTGAAAATATCAGTTTTATGTACAGCAGATCTTCTCAAATTTTAAGATTGCCATTTATTTATATTTCACAGTGCCACAAGGTTGCAGTAGTGAGAGAGGATAAACTCGAAGGTAAGCAGATCGTGAAAATTATGTGGTTTTAACTTTTTTTCTTTGAAAGAACAGCAAAGTGAGTAAAGCTCAGAACTTGCCATCTGCACGTAAATGCCTAGTCAGGCTTTTGGGTTCAGGTGTGTACTTTTTGTACTAGCTTTTTCTCAGAATTTTGAATATCTGAGCCAACAGCTGTGTAACTTTACAGACTTGTGATCTGGGTCTGATGGGTTTTTTCAATGTTAACATTTTAGTCAGCGATTCTTTTCCACCTCCCCAACGCTGACAGGCGGCTCCTCCTTAAAGGCAACAATATCCAAGTAGTGTACGGCAGCGTCTCACCGTATTTTAGAACAATTATGAGCCTTCAGGCTCCCTTGGATGCTGAAGCAGGTAATTCTAGTTATTGGTTAAATGCAGTTGCAGTCTTTGGTTGCCCTGAGTGACGTGGCTATTAGTTAAATGTCCCATAAGAGCATTCTCACTTTTTTCTGGGGTATTTCCTTTCCCAGTAAAAGGTGGAAAAAAACTTACCACTGTAACCCTGCTTCCTGAAACTGCTCTCCATGCACTGTCAGTCATCTTACCATCTTTTCAGCTCTGGTCCTGCTGATGAGATCTGATCCGTAGCAACTGAAACACAACTGCAGGCTCTTTGTTGCTGTCAAATAACATCTTAGGCATTTGAGAACCTACGGTGGCCTTTGTGACCTTAAATATCCATACTAATGATCTAACTTTGTTTGAAAGACTTGTGTTATTTTCCTTTTTGAAATCTGAAGTGGATTTCTAGCTAAAGTTGTCTTGATCAGGGTACTGTCAAGCAGTGCAACTACTATCTGTCATGTTTGTTGAATTATGTGCGCTGCGTAATGTTCTGTTTCACTGTGGAGGAAAGGGTTGTTCATGTTTTTTGTATTAGAAGACAGGCCAAAGGTATGACTTATATTTGGAAGAGCCTGAGATTTGTGATGGGAGTAGGGCTGCATAGTCCAGGACTGGCCCCAAGAAATGATTACTGTGTGTATTTTTACAGTGCCTAGAAGCCCTGTCTCATACCAGGACTGTGTGGAAAGAACAATATAAGCAATGAACAAAGAAATCCTAAAACCCGGCCCTTGTCTCAAGGGGGTTACAGTTTAAATAGCATAGAAGAGACAAAACATAGATTCCAGCAGACTGCTAGAGAAGACATGGTGACCCTAGTTGATACGGTCGATGCTACCTTAGTGGCAGAGAGCAGTTCCAGTAGGGTAGAGACATGACCATCTATTTCATGCTTTAGCTTTAGGTAGTCATATAGATATTCCGGATGCCAAACACCAGATACTTTGAAGGTAAACACAGAGACGTTGCTCTTAATTCAGTTGTGTTAGAACCAGGAGTGTGCAGTGGAAAACGTATTTGACAGGCTTGTGGTCTTGTTACCTTGAATTCTCAATCAGTGAGCATTTGAAGAAGGTACCATTACACATTTTTATATTCGGGTCCTTGCTGTCAAGTGGTCTGTTGGTCTCTCTTCATCCTTTGTAGAGCCTGATACTTAAAGTTGCCACCTGATTCTGTAAAGGCTGTGCTAACAGAGGATGGTTTTTTTCTTTCCACCCCCAGCAATGAAGTCTAAACTAGCCACGATTGCGAGTGTGCATGTCTACAGCATTCAGAAAGCCTTGCTCAAGGACAGCGGGCCACTCTACAACACAGACTATGATATCGTCAAAACAAACCTCCACAACTGCAGCAAGTGAGTTGCGTCTTGGTTTTTCTTCTTACGCTATGTGATTTGAGACTGATGAGATATTGCTACATAGTGCACTTCAGCAGAAGTCAATGGTTACCAGATATGCCTGGATTTTTAGAAAGCTAGAAAAAGATATCTTTAAGTCATGCCAGACCAGTCCCCAGACAGCACATTGTATGATTGTTTCGTAAACCGAGTTATTTCCAGCTTACAGTTGGTTCAGTTGCTGCGTTACTCCAACGGGCAGACGGTTCCAGTACCTTTCTTCTCTGATGGCTAGAAACCTTTTTCTCCTTTCCAGGCCACACTTAATCACGACCATTTTTATCCAGTTCTCAGTCACACAGTAAGAGTAAATCGAAACAGACTTACAAAAACACGAATTATGTGCTCAGCAAAGTGCTAACATGAGTTTGCCTTCTGTTTTGTAAGTCTGTGTTTTCCTCCATTGGACTCCTCCACGCTTCTGAAGATGTCTTGCAGGAACTCATTCTCTGTATATATGATGAGAGCCCGAGGCGTAGGGGACGCATACAAAACAAACCAAGCAGCGCAAGTGCCCTTTGTGGTTGAACTAGAGAAAGGTTGTCCTGGAATTCAGAGGGACTTCAGTCTCCAGGGGTCATTGTCTCTTCTCCTGAACAGCGCCTGGCAGCTGTGGCTTTTCATTTATATGTTGTTTCCACCACGACAGCTTCAGCTTGATGTAATCAGGATGTACAGTGCCATGACCAATCTGGTTTAGAAGGGGGATGCCTGAATGTTGTGTCATAGAAAGAGTATAGAATTTGAAAGCAGAAACGTAGCTGTCCTCAACATGCTGACAAGAGAGTGGCTGAGAAAAATAATGTCTTAGAAGCTGTGAGTTTCAAACATGAATGCCAATACCCTGGTAAGTGCTAGAAAACCCTGCTTCAGTGCAGACGCGTGCCGTAGCTTTGGCTGCAGTTACGTTGTTCCAGTCTGTTTACTCTCAGGCACCCCTGCATGGTGATACTTGTGTCTTTGAGGAGTCTGCCTTTCAGACTTGTACATCCAGAAGGTTTAGACAAGTTGGATTCTGAAATGGCTTTCTGAAGCCTATGTGTAAATCCCTGCCTGGCTTTGGAGCAGAATTTCCCAAGCAAACTGTGAAAAATTCAGCTTCTTCACCTGTGACCTGGCTGAACTGAATTCAGACTGACTGTATTCCCTCTCCCTTGTCAACTACGTGAATTGTCTTTTACACTTCAGACAAGGTTCCTGCAGTACCTGCAAAAGACAGAGGTTTAACTATGTGCATGTTTATAGCAAACAGAACCTCCTGGCTTCCTATGCTTCCCTCTCAGTCCATATATCTCACAAGCTCTAGAGCAAGGATCTTTATTCTCTTCTGTGTTTGTATGGGACCTGGGAAGATGGTGGAGGTGGCTAGATGTTGTATTAATATAACTAACTGGATTTAATGCATGTTGCTAATGTCAGCTTTCCAAGAGGAAGCAGCTCCTTGCTTGCAGAGCGTAGTCCAAACATTGCTTCTTTTTTCAGTGATTTAGTGAATTTTGGGTCAAGCCCATAAGCTATAGTCACACAGCAGCATTAAGGCAAGCTAACTTCCCAAGCGCCTGGGATATGTGACCTTTAGATGTGCTTGCTGCGCAGTCAGTATGTTTTATCATCCGTGGTTATTATTTGCAGTGTGGAGGGTTGGTGGTGTTGCTTACGGGTGTGTGAAGTAGGAGCGAAAGCTGTCCGGAGAGCGGTGTTGACCATGTTGAAAACAGATTGAAAGTAGAAAAGAAAGTAGGAATATTTTTTTTTTCCAATGTCTTCTTTCCTTCCTTTAAAGGGTTGAGTGTCAAGAGATTGCTGCTGCAGCGTAGAAATGCTGTAGAAATGGTTTGTTTTGTTAATACATTTCAGTTCCTGATCTGAGTAGAAGTGGACTGTGCATGTGAGCCGCTAATGCTGAGGCACAGAAATTAATTGGCAGAAGACTGGTTTATTTCTTATGCAAATAAAAATATGCTGTGTAATTCGGTGGATTGGGAGGCGTGAGTCTGTGCTCTTTTGTGGCATTTGTGTAGGAAATCTGGAAAGCCTCGCCTGTGATTTGCACAGTGGGGAGTAGAGTTCAGTTATTTTTGGGTACTGCTATTCCTGACTGTCAGGGAATTGTATTGTAAGTGTGAGCACATCATTTAGTTCTTCTATCTCCGTATCCCCGAACAATCACGTTTCAGACTGTTACAAGCTGAGATGCATCTCTGTCTACTAGTGATTACATGGAAATGACTTTATATAGTTAAGTCTGAATGTCAGGGATATCTTCTGAGCCGTTTAAGTAGTTCAGTTTCAGTTGTGATTTACTTACCTGGCTGGTGTGATTGGGGCTGCTTGGTGCAGCAGTAGTGGACTCTGTCAAAGCATCTGAAAGTTCTAAATGTTTTAGATCATCAGACAACCACACAATTTATGCTGCAAACTTTAGAGAGCGTAACCCATTTAGGAATAAAATGCAGTCTGCTCCATCTCCACCCTGGGTGTGGGGACGGGCTTTTCCCCCCCATCAAATCTGAACAGCTTGTTTAGCATTTGAATGCTCTGGCTTTTGCTGACAGGTTCAGCTGATCTTTTCAGTAGAGGTCTGCATCGCTCTTGTTCTGTGCCAGCCTTTCTTTCTTGTCCCTTGCACAAACTAAGTTGCTCTTTTTCCCATAACAGGAGAAGACAGGACCAGAGAAGCAAGGCGCTACTGGCGAGGAAACCAAGGTGAAAAATAAGAAGTTAAAAGGCTAATTAAATGTTTCACTCCATCACACAGGTTTAGTGCCATTCAGTGTGCCGCTGCAGTCCCCAGGACGTTGGCCGAAGTTTCTCAAGCGCAGACATCTGTGCAGGCTGGTTCCCAGACACCAAGTGACACGAATGCTGTCAGCGTACCTGTGGTCAATGGCCATGGTCCATCCGCTGCTAAACAGACCTCGCAGCAGCCCAAAGGGATCATGGGAATGTTTGCAGCAAAAGCGGCTTCCAAACCCCAGGACACAAATAAAGAAACTAAAGCAGAGGCTAAGGAGGCCCCAGGTGTAAGTTACCTCAGACCCTTTGGCAGCCCTCTGGGCTAATAGCTTTAATGAACCGCTCTTCTAGCTTTGCTCTTACGCAACCTAAATAAATCTTAACCACTGTAGTGCTGCCTCGTCCACTGCTTCTAGTGCTAAACTTGCTGTCCACAGGGAATGCTCGGTCACTGTTCTGTGCGTATTTAACTGTATAGTACAGTCATGCCTTCTGTCAGTCATCTTGGGGGAGAGTATATTGTGCCATGCTCTTGACCTATCCCCAAAAGTGCGTTTGCCATAACTTTGACGCTTTGACGTTCCTCCTTGAGCCAGATCTCCAGCGAGTATAAACCAGCATAGCTGCATTGTTGAGACAATTGTTCCATTGTCCTCAGTTATGCCAATATATACACCGGTTGAGGATCTCGCTCTCTCCATTGTGCTTAAAAGGATTTGTTTTGAGCAATAAGTGAAATGTGAGAAGTCCAGGTCTTAAAAGTATCAAGGTGTTTAAACTTGGTCTGTGAGGGAAGTTTCAGAGCTTGACCTGTGCGAGACTAAACTGTTTATCTTCTCAACTGCTGTTTTTTCCAGGATAGGATTGCATTTTAATTTTAATTAGTATAATTGTTTTTAAAGCCATGTGGCCAGTAAATGGGTATTAAAATGGTAATGTTCCCTGCATATGGTTTGGCTTTTTTATAACCACTGAGTACATTTTGGTTCATTTCTCTGATTTTTATAGTGAATTTAGAACTGGTGAAATGTGTGTGTCTGAGTGTTTTGGAAACTTTAGTGTCTGGTTGCCCTTTTTTTTTTTTGCATGAAAATAAATGGGATTAGGAGGCCAAGCTTTCTTAGGTGGGTTTTCTGTGTGTGTGTGTGTGATTTTTCACTTTGGTGGTGGCTATATTAATGGCATAGAGCAGTGATATTTTTTGCAAACGGCTCAGCAAAGCAGCGTACGTGCCAGAGTAGCTGGATAAAGTCTTCATGGTTTGGCCAATCTGTGTTCTTTCCTCTGTCGGTTACTGTGAATTGAGGCACTGATAGTTTGCAAAAAGAACAGTTCTTGACTGGGAACTGACCCAAGTCCCAGCCACTTATTTCAGTAACACTGTCGGCCATCAGATGGGAATGTGACCCAAGTTAGATTTGAAGGTCTAGCTCAGGACTCATAAGTAACTTACTCTAAACCCTCGATGCATGTAATATCTAGTATCTTCAAATTCTCCTAAACAGATACTGAAATCTAAGACACTGACTAGTCAACAAATTATATGTGTTTATTTCGCTTGTCCAGAAGCAGCGCTATGCATTTTGAGGGCTGTGTTGCATGAATAATTCCTGTGGTTACTCCTCTGTTTGCTTCTAGGTGTCTGCAGTAAGCAGCAAACCGCCAGCAAAGGGCAACATAATGAACAACTTCTTTGGAAAAGCTGCCATGAGTAAGTGCTTTATAACACGCATCTGTTTTCAGAAACCATTGTGGTCAGGGACCAGCCTGCTGTAGTTTAAAAAATAAATAATAAAAATCCTGAGGGATATTAGAAATCTCTCATTTATTTGGTTGGTTTTTTTAGCTAAGTAGCAGTGATATCACTAATAAAATCAGTGAGATCAGGCATCTTGTTATACAGCCGTGATGAGAGGCATAAATAGAAATGAGCAGGTCTTCCTTCCCGCCCTGCCAAACTTGTTGGTTTCTCTTTGTATCTCCTCTTTTCTTATAGTTTTCCATACTATTCTTCCGCTCTTTTGGACTCAGAGGGGTTAATGGTTTTGTATGCAGCTTTTAAGGCAAAAATTAGAAGTTGTAAGTGGAATTTTTCAGACAAAAAGCTTGCTGGATGAAGATCAATTAAAATGACATATTTGTGCAGACTAACCCAGGAAGGATTTTTAGTGCAGAAGAAATCTGATTTAAAGTGAGTACTTCTGGCTGGAAGATTAGCTATTGGTAAAACGTTTGCCAAAACCTGTTACGCAGGGCGTGTTAATGATGCTTGCTTTTCATCACAAATCACTGAGGAGTCTATAGTTAGATTTAGGGTTAATTTCTTTACTGAAAACTGAAGAGCTAATAACGAGAATAAAAATGAAGGGTGGCCTTCCTCTTTGAGCTGGGGTTTGGAGTAGGTGGCCCCTGCAGGTCCCTTCTGACCTAAATTATCCAAGTCTAAAGAAAATATGCTGAAGCTTTTAAATAGACCTTGGAAGAGGACTGTAGGACCTTCTTCAAAGATGCCCTTATAATAACAAGTACAAGAGGATTCAAAGAAGCATTACTGGGAGAGAGTAAACAGCTAAATTCCCTTTCTAACAGACATCTGTCAGAGTTTGCAGGGTACAGTTCCAGCACTGGACACACAAGGCACAGTACTGTTGGGTGTTGTGGAGTTCCTGTTTTGAGGAGGCTGAGGGAGCCGAGGTCACTTTCAGCCTAAGCTTCACAAAGCCTAAGCACAGTTACTACCATTAACTCAAGTAAATCCTTAAGATCTGAGCAGAGCCCTAGACCAAAGTTCATATGCCGAAAACCCAAGAAGTTGAAATTGTGTGGTGAAGATAACCCAGTGGTGGTGGAGAAAGCTTTGTGGGTGCATTTCCACAATTTCCAATGGGGTTCATTTCTCTGCTGGGTCCTGTCAGGGGGACACTTCAAGGAAATTTGTGAGGTTGCTGCAGGGAAGGAGCAAACCGAGCAGAACTGGAAATGATTATGTGTGTAGAAGAGATAGGGTGATTCCAGGAGGAAGATTTATTACCTATATGTTGTACATTTCTCCTGGCTTCAAAGATTTCACCGTTGCCAGAAAGTCCTGAGTTAACAATAATTGGGTCCTTCGACTCTGTGCTGTTGATCATAAATAAGAGAGCTGTCATTCAAGTTCTTATGTACAAGATGTTTTCCCTTGCTCAATGAAGCAGCCAGCCTATTTTCCAAGCAGTATCAGAAAGGCGTTGGCATGGAGTCTCCTAGCCTTGTCGGCAGCCTCTGTTCCTGTTGACAATGTAGTTGATCTCAATGTTGAACACTTTTTCTTTGTTCGGGCATCTTGTACTTGGGATGATGCAGGTTTCTAGCTTGCCTGCTCCTCTCTTCTGGTGGTGTGTGTGTAAAGCTGCCGAATGAAGCTCACAGACTGTAATTAGGTGCTAGTGTGCTAACAGCACCACCTGTCAATATTATTTTGCTCTCCATTGCCACCTGCTATCTCTTCTCTGGTAATAGGTTAAGCTTTTTGAAGAAGAATTGTCCTTGTACGTGGTGCTGTGTGGGCAAAAGAGGCTGTTTCTTGGTCACATTGGGGCTGGGGTGGGACGAGAAGCCACTATGTTAATGAAAATGCTAATCGTAGGCTCTAATGTTAGGCAGGATGGAGGCTGCACGCAGCTCTCGTTACTCTTCACCAGTTCTGATTCTTTTGTTTCTGGGCTCTTTCGTGCTTGATTAAAACTCGAATTTAGAAGGGATAAAGTGACTGTAAAGATGGATGTGGTGTTCTGCCAAGGGGGCTGTCTGGAAGAGGGGCTCCCAAGCCTTCTGTGCCTTTGGCCCTGGTGACTGCAGGGGCTTCCGCCACTGCCTCCGGGCCCTCTTCTGCAGAGTTTAACTGCTGCAGTACACTCAGCTTGCAGCGTGCTTGGGCTGGGCCATCAGGAACAGAACCAAACTGTTAAATCAGCTAGAAATCTAAGCATGCCCTCTTTTTGTGTATGACACAGCTCAGTCAGTCTAGATCCCTAATGCTTTTACACCTCATCAGTAGTGTTTTCTGTATTCTTGGGGCCCAGCGTTTTGTTTAGCCAACTCCTTCGTAAGTTTTCACTCATACTGAATGCCCAGTATTCTTTTTTAATGGTTTATTTGCAGATAAACTCAAGGTCAACTCGGTGCCTGAGCAGCCAAAGGAGGAGAAGGAAGTAGACAAGCCTTCAGTTCCTGAAGCACAACCAGAGTCATCCCCTAATACTGTAGTAGAGAAACCTGGGAAGAAAACAGAGTCTGCTAGAAGTCAACAAAAGGACAAAAAAAGGTGGGCCATGCCGTTCAGGGTCCCTGTGATCTGTTAACCTGCTTGTTGATGGCCTGCATGGAGCTCACTGGTCGTGCAATGCTGGCTCACCTCCTGTTTCCAGCTACTAAATTGCATTAACCCTGGCTAAAATTATCTCTCTTGGAATTCTTTCCTAATATTTCTTTTCCATTTAGTGCTGTAGANCAGTGGGAGGGGGTAGCTTTCCATTAGACAACCTCATGCTGTGAGCAGACTTAGTATAGACCCCGCAGGCAATCTGGGGGGGCTGGCAGGAGCACCTGTACTGCAGGGAAGGTAGTATATTCCCAAGCTTATACGTACACAGCTTCCAGCACACAAAGTTCTGCTTGTTGATTTCCATAGCTAATGTACTGCTGCTTTCAATGCCGCTGGTTTACTTTGGGCTGAGACTCCAAGTACATTTTAAGTTCAGCCCTTTGTGTTTAATCCAACCCAAACTGACAGAGACAAAAAATCATTACAGTCTGATGGCTCTCTGGTGGCCTATGAGTAATTAATTGGTGGTCTCAATCTGTTTCTGACTAAATAGGTAAGCACACCGCCCAGCCCACCATCGCAGTTAGTGCTAACTGGTCGTCTTATTGATAGCCTTATTCAAAAAGCCAAGGGCCTGGAAACTGCACGTTGGCAGTGTGGTGTTGGGAAGGCCACTTGGGCTGTACCAGCTCTATGAGGATACGTGGGCCTTTAGCCTCCAGGCTTGTTAGTCTGATGCGTCTCGCCAACATTAAAAAGAAAGAAGCTATTTTATTTTTCCAGTAGTCTTTAAAAATGGCTCCAGGATTCTGAGACACTACCTCATAGTCAGTCAGTGGCAAGCAGTCTGTCAAAAGAGCTTCTGAGCGATGCTGTTGGGGACATTAGTGTTTGGGAGCCTGAGCTATAGAGACAAGATCAGAAATGCACTCTTGCCAGGTTGCTGTGGCCAAGCTAGGTGAGGTACTGGGCAAAACGTTGGACTGTGGAGGGGCTAAAGAAATCCTCCTTGTTTTGGAGAACTGGGTATGGGTAAGGATGAGAGGCTTGAAAATGCTCGTGCACCTCTGCCTGACTGTTTAGGTGGGTATACTTCAGCATATGTGGTGCTTGTGTTTTTAAGAGGTACAGCGGTGTTTGATGTCCTTGCTAGCAGTACTTCTATCAGGAACATGCTCATCTAGGCACGCGTGATGCTTTCATGCACGCACAAGGGATAACACGAGTTCATTCCTTTTTTCCTTTTCTTTTTGTGGCAGTAAAATGAAGAGGGTGGACAAGTCGGATAATGAGGAAGAAAGAGATCCAGAAAACCTAAAGAAAAAGAGGAAGCGAATCAAACAAATTCATTCTGACAGCAGTGATGAGGAAGGTAACAAGATATGTAAACAACCAGGCATGTAGGTCAGGGGCCTGATTTCGACAATATTACTATCCAAGACTGTTGGTCAACGATTGAGGGAATAGTTTAGAGGACTAAAGACCGTGCAAATGGCTGTAGCTTGCGTTTTCTGTTTATCTTGTGCTGCAAGCACTTGGGCATACGGTTGAGATGCCTCAGTCATTCAGTCTTTGTTTTAGCTTAGCTCAGATCTGGCTGTCTCCTCACCAAGTGTGCTGCCAGTCACGCTGACGTGTGGGAAGGAGGTTCTCAAATCTCTTGTGAAAGATAGCGCGCCTTCCAGAATTCTAGGACTGGTCATAACCAGTTTATTTGGTGAGTAAACACTCGCAAAGTGACTTCCCCCCTCCCAGGGTCATTTTTAGTATCTTTATTCTGTCTGTTTATAGAAATGGTTTGGAAGACAGCACTGGAAGCAAGATTTCAAAAAAAAAAAAAATTAATGATAGAGAAACTGGAGGCAAAACAGTTGAGCCATATCCGATGCGACTCTGCGTCTCCTCGGTGGCTGTTGGCTTTGATAGGAGTAGGGTGCCCAGAACGTCGCAAGATTCGGGTTTATAATGAGGAACAGCAGGGCCAGATTCCAAAGAATGTGGATAATTGAGGTGACAAATGCCGTTCAATATAGATAACTGGAAACTAAGTTGGGATTGAGCTAAGGAGTATGTGCTAAATGGAACACTCATCCAACAAGCTGATCAGGAAAACAATTCGGGGATCATTATGGACAAATAATTGAAACCACCAGTTTGGTGTACTGCTCCGGTAAAAAAAAAGGTGAAACAGCAAATAGGTCGTATTAGCAAGGAGGTGGACTGCAGCAGGAGAGCTGAAGCTGTTTGCTTATTTAGTGTGGCTTGCACATGAGAAACAGCCACAAAATTAAGAGAATCTGTAATACAAGTTAGAGAGGCAAATGCTGTTGGATATCTTAGCAGTCTCCATGCCACCTTAGGCCTATTTTCATGGTTTCTGTTTTGCCCAGCATAATTTCAAGTGATCTGTGTCATCAGGCATCCATCACTTCTACTCAGACTATTCCACAGGATGATAAATCTCTCAGGAAGCTGTTCTTCACGATCGGCCTTAATTTCATCACATTCCTGTGTGCAGCTCCTTGTTTGGCCATAAAAAAATATATATGCCCACACTCTTTGGTATTTATTTCTTTAAATGTTTGTAAGCTATTATCTGGTCTTTCCATTTACTCATCACTCAGCCTACTGACAAGCCGCGTTGTTTAGCTCTGAAGAGGGAAGATTGAAATCAGCCTGTTTAGCCACTTGAAGCGCCGCTCCTTGCTGGGCTGGAATCTCTCGGCTCGTCCGCTCTCTGCTAGCAAGAGCAGGCAGGAACGAGCGCCGTGTTTCAGGCATGCGCAGTAGGACTGTGCGGAGAGGCTGCTCTTTGAAGCACAAAGGCTTTTTGGTCCGGTCTTCCTCGTGCTGCTGTGAGTTGGGGACCCGCAGCCTTCTGTGTTCACGACAGAGGTCACCCCACAGTCTCTTTTCCAGATCTATTTCTTTTAATCTCCTGAGAGTAAGAGCAGTGCCATAAGACCGTCATAAATTAAGGAGCGCTTTCTATAGAGAGTACTGCAAACTTCTGCTTGCTGCTTATGCACTTTTGGATTTGAATATTAAGCTCTCTGGTCTCTTGTTGAATACATGTATTACGTTAGCACGTGGTGGGTAGTTAATGCCTTTGAACGTGGTGCCTTCTGTTCTCATTTATTCCAAGGTGTGGTCCAGAGTCTGTGTATACTTCTACCTCAGTGCACGCAGTAGGTCTGTTCGGTTGTTCTCCCTTGTTTTATTTGTGTTCTTAAGTGTGAGTTAACTGGATTTGCAATTAGAAACCATGGGTCTGGTCAGATTTGGGGCCCAGTTATCTCACTAACCTCATTCTCAGTAGCTTATTAAAAACAATACAAGTAAGGCTACCTACCCACTCGTCTGTAGGGAGGCTTGGTTTTTGGTTTACTCCTATTGAACCTTCTGGAGATGTAGGCAGAAAGTTTGACTTTCTGTCTGGAGAATTTTCTTGTCTCCTGCTGTTGCCCCTCCTGCATTGTGGTCCTCTTTGTTCTTTCCATTATGTTTAGAATCGGCTTTGTGGTATATAATAGAATTGTAAATTTATGCAAATTATAGTTTGGGTATACAAATTTGTGTATTACGCAGATTATCTTAGTACTATTCCCCCTTTCAAAAGGGAAAGATTAGAATCGAGAGAGCTCCTCTGTTCTTCCTTTTTAAGCTAACGGCTATCTAAACCACCCTGATTAGGTCTGTGTTCATCCCTTTGGTTCTGCCGCTTGCCCTTAAAAATCCAACCGGATGAAAGAAGATAGATTTGAATGCTTTGAAATATTCGTACTGAATCCAAAAGCGTTCAGTGTTCAAGTATAAGAATTTAAGTTGGATGAAACAAATAATTCTAAAGAAAAAAAGTCCAGCAGCTGGACTTTGAGAGCATTTATCCTTGGAAAAGTTGGAGACGGGTTTCTCCAGAGTGCAGGGACAATTTTAATAGGCGGCATCAGTGAGCAAAATGGGACCTGGAGTGACATTGTTCCCCGCCACATCCCTGTGGGAGCAGGGGGGGGAAGGTGCCATATGCTGCACGGCATTTGGAAATCGCCGCCGGGCAGGGCACGGTTCATCCACCACCTGCGTCGTTCACCCGCAGATGATCGAGGGGTAAGTTATTTAAATACACAAAACGCAATAAGGGAAGCTGCCCCGCCAGAGCAGATAACGATGGCTGACAGTGTCGCCGCTGCTTACGCTAACGCGCCGGGATAACCTGGCTGACCTCCGCTGGGAGCAAACGAGGAGGTCCTCGCTGGGGCCGCTCCCCGCGGCTCGAGGAGGCACGGCCTCGGGCAGGGGTGCTAACCTCTCCTGCGGGTGCAGCTGCAGATACAAGGGGATGCTTGTCTGCGGCCACTGCTGTGACTGAACAGCCTTCAGACAGGGCTCCACCTGTGTAACCGCTAGTAAAACCACTGCCCTTTTTCAGGCAGACTTAGCGATGTTTTGTGGGTTTGAAACGAGGTCCGTACGACTGATGCGAAGCACTGTATGGGCGCTCTTATGTCGGGGCAAGTCTTTTTGCGTTGTTCTCTATTAGTCTGCTCTTAATGTACTGAAATTAGCCCAAAATAAGCTCTTCTTACATGAGTGTCAGCACATTGTACCAAGTTGAAAATACCGAGAGGGCATAAGGCACAATCCTCTCCATTTAAATGATTTTTCATTAAAAAGTTATATTGGTATGAGGGTGCCTTAGTCACTGCAGGTTGTTTTGCTTCCAGTGCCAGAATAAACTACACGAGTGCGTCCACAGAGGACAGGAGGTTTTGGCAGCTTCAGCTATACCAACACAGGCAGCGTTTCGCTGTGTTGACAAGTGTTTTACAGCCACTTTGGAGGGTGATTTCAGTGGCACTGTAACCTACAAACTCTATCGGTTTCGGAGAGCCGCAGCAGAAGCACTAAAGCTTCTCACAGTTTTTCCAGGCAGGGTCAGAGCAAACCGAACAAAGCCAGGATTTACATCTTTGGTACATCCAATTGCCCAACTTGTATCCATTTCATGCAGCTGTTGCTGTTGAGTAAACTGTGGGCAGCAGCAAGAGGTTGACTCAGGAGTTATCACATGTCAGAGGGCTGTGTTGGCTAGAAAAGGATAATAAAGTAATAGAGACGCAGCTTGATGGCAGACCGAAACACTCTGACGTGGGGAGAAGGTGCCTTCTGCCTGACAAAAACTGGGGGAACTTGTTTGAAGGAGGATGAAGAAAAGCCCAGATTTCCCCCAGGCAAGCATGGTGGAGTTGACACACCGGAAATACCTTCCGCAGCCTCTGCTCGAGCACGGCAGAGGTGGCAGTTTTTCACCAGGCTGGTTTTCAGCCCTCTTTAGGCTATGCTCTTTTAAAAGATATTTTCAAATTGATGTGGCCAGCCTGGGTAGGCGGTGAAGCAGGTTTGGTGCTGCGCAGTATATGGATGCTTCAGCCTGCAGTTGCCGTGAGACTATGATAAATATTGAGAATGTCGAGTTCCCCGCAGCTCCTCGGCTGCGGTCCCGGCTGCCCCAGCAGTTAGCACCTTAGAGCAGATTCGTTGTTTGGTTTTATCTTTGCACAGCTGCCAGACTCCAGCTCTTTGGAGCAAGGTGAAATACCGAGTCATGTTATCCCACTCTGTTTGCATTTCTGTGCCTCGCTTACTGAAGTAGTTAGGAGGCTGAGTCCTTGTTTGAAGAATGTAATTTATTATTTAGCCTTGGCAGCCAACCACTGTTTCACTTGAGCCCTTCTTAACCTATGAAGGTCAGTTGGCCGCATGCCTGGCACAGTCATAACTCTTAACACTGACCTAATCGGTTGGGACAGCTACAGATCCAGAATTCGTGTTACAACGACAGGATGAATGCAGTGCTACAGCCAGCAGAGCTGGGAGGAGAAGCCAAGCAGGCACTCTGTCCTCCCGTCCAGCGGCATCGTTGTTATTATTAAGCAATAGGTCAGATGAGGAGTTTCTTCCCCCACATTCCTAGCTCTCCCCCACGTTTGAGGACTTGCATGGCAGCGTTTCTCACTTGGATTTGGAAAGGATTCCTTCAAGCCATTTAAATTAGTCACAGTGCCTGCTGCGTGGTGCAAGGTGCTGCTCCTTCCCCTCTTGCCCTGCGCTGATTTTTCTTCACCGTCACGGCTCTGTCCCTTTGCCAGCCCCACAGAAGAGTGACCCTGGCTTTTTCATTTGTCTGTAAGCCCTTCTAGTCTCACTAAGGCCCAGTTTGACGTTGCTGGTAAAGGCTCCAGAGCTGGTTTTGCTCTGTACAAATTTGTGAAGGTGGCCTTGATTATTTTAGTCAGTTTTGGCATTGAAAGGATTCCACTGTCTCCATCTTTGCCCTTGGAGGAGAGCACAGATGATGGCAGATGAGAGAATGGGCTTAGTTTTTTGGGGTGGTTTGGTTTTTTGCTTGTTTTTCAAGTGAAAGGTTGGGGTGTCCCTTAACAATCTTTCAGAGTGGGTAATAGTACATTGCAGTTAATTCTTGGATTAAACTAGTTTCAAGCTAATAGCATGGATTGTTTGGGATGTGTAGCTGTTAAGCAATGACTGTTTTACCAATGAGGGAGAGGTAGAGAAACTAAGGTCAACCAGTGTTTTGGGAATATGTAGTCTTAAACCCTGCCTCTTTCAATTTCTAAACAAATTACAGTCCCTCTTTTTAATCAGCAAGTGAAATACATGGCTAAAACATGCCAGTTTCTGTGCCTATTTTTAATGTTTCATTTGGTGGAACTGATTTTTGGCTTACCAAAAATCCCAAATGCACTTCTCCCATCCTATCCCACCCTCCGCCCTCCTTCCTTTGGGAACTGCAGCACAGGGCGAGCTGGCTGGCTGGAGGCTGACCGCTTCGGACGACTTGTCCTGACGTGAATTAAACAAATCTGAGCAAGAACTTGTAAACCTTGATCTAAATACAGGTTACAAGAGCTAAATGAAATGATGAGGCAAAAGAGTAGCTGCAAGGAGGCGTTATACCCACGTGCTATTAAGATGTTCATCTTCTTAGCAGATGTCCCACCATCTCCCTCACCTGAGGAAGAGAAAGCTCCATCTCCACCCCCAGTACCTGCCCTGAAAACTGAACTGGAGACTGCATCCACAGAGGTAAGAGCACATTAGGGTGAATAACTTCTGGTTTTATTCAACTTGGTGGGGATTCCCCAACCATGCTAAGGGGGGAGGTCCTGTTTGCTTGTCAAGTCATCACGTCACCCTGCTTGAAAGAATCCACTGTGTTCACGAGTTCATTCATTTTCTACACTATTATTTAAACTCTAGCTTTTCTGCTGACATAGTGCAGTTTTTTGTTTTCTTCTCTTTTTCCCCTCCTACTAGTTCTATGAATTGTGGCTCGTGTTTGAACGCTCTTTGCTCTGAATCTTGGCCTCAGGAGTCAGTGCAGGGCCAGAAATGAAAGCAGAGACTCTTGGTATTCGACCTTGTATCGCAGGGAAGCTGCTGCATGAGGGAGGTGGGCTGCAATTGGCAAGAAGTTAACCTCTGAGCTGAGAAAATACATGTAGTTTTACTGAAAGTGCAGCTGTTTGTCACATCAGGAGTTCTGATGTCTTGCACACCTTGTTATTTCCTCATTCTTTGGAGGTATGATGGGACAACCCTGGTGCCGCCTTCTCACATAACTATACACATTTCGAAATGTCACGTGCCCCCTGTGCTGGCAGACGGCAAAGCTTGCGGTCTTTATTTGAGTTGTAGTTTGTCTCTCTGAAATTTGTCCCAGTAGAATGGGGAGAATTGTGGCATTAGCAAAAATGAGACTAGGATATCCTGGGAAGGGACAGAATTAGTTATCGAATCGTGCTCAGCTTCATTAGAGAGACTAGATTTCACTCCTGGGGCTGCTGCTTTTATGACTGGTGTACGTGCACAGGGCCTTAACTCTGGATTTCTCCCAATACCGCACTGTCCTTCAGGTTTCAGCTGGAGGGAGGAAGAGGAAACGGAAGCGTGTGCTGAAATCCAAAATGTTTATTGACGAAGAAGAAGGCTGCATGGGTAAGACACCTCAGTGGTACTAACTTTATTGAAGATGTGTTGAAGATTTTTACAGGCCAGCCTCTCCCAGGCCTTGAAAGAGGTTCACAAAATCACTTTGTTATTCCGCTTCAACCTCATGCTCCCAGATTGAGGTAACGGCCCTTCGGTGAAGGCCTGGGTAGGGAGTCATGGAGCTGTGGCTGAATCGTTATTCTTTTTTGATTATTCACAGATTTTTCTTGCAGTTCTTCTCCCTTCCCTCTTGCTAGCACGAGCACCTCCTTCATTTGCTCTGCTCTCCAAAGATACAAGCTTTTAAAGATGATGCAGAGAGAGGTCTACATTTTGGGATAAATTCTGGCTGGGATAAGTTGTTTGGTTGGTTGTTGGATTGGTGGGGTTTTTTTTTTGTTCTTTGGGGGATAAATCCAGAGATGTGCAGCAGAGCTTGATTATATGTTAATATAAACTTTAAGTATCCCAAATAAACAAGGAGTAAGTTGGGGATTAAATCCTTGAGAGGGTTTCTGTTTCTGATAAGGATGGCTCTGCTTTCAGGAGGGAAGAGTGTCTCTACAGAAGTACTGAGCTGGAGGCTTTGAATTCCAGCCTGACTGGACACCGCTTCCTCCTGTGACCTGGAGAAAGCCATGTAACGCCACTGTACTTGTTTCCTCCTCTGTGTCCTGACATTGAAGTAGAGCTACAGGAGTTTAGAATCTTTTTCTTTTTTTTTAAAAAAAAAGGTTTTAAAAATTTAAGAGGGGGGTATGTGTTTTTTGTAGTGCTGTTGTCAGCTCAGTTATATGGGATGCTTAACATTCTCCAGCCTTGCTGATCTGAGTAGATGTCAAGGGAGCTCAGCCAGTTCTCGGAGGAGATCTGTTGCTGTTGTACAGGTTTGTCGTTGTGCATAAGCGTGGATAGATAATGGGCTTGCTTGGCCCAGATGTGGAGCTGCCTGGACATGAGTCAGCTTGTGTCTGTTTGCACCTGCCTGTGTAGTTGTATCTTATGTTTCCTATTAACTTTGTGTGTCTCCTTTAAAGAAGTATAAAGCTAGCACTCAGCAACTGGCTGTGCTAGTAACTGAAATCTCCAGTACTGGATTTTTGTCAAAGAATTGGACTTGCACAAAGTTATTGACTGCTTTGGCTGGTTGTGTTATGGGGTGTTTTGCTCTCCCATCCCAGATAGAACCATTAAAACACTTGGAAGGAAAATGGAACAAAAAAGCATTAGCTGGGGAGTTGAGTTGAACAAGGTCTGCATCCAGAGCTTGCAGTAATGACTGTTCCGGGTTCAGCTTCCAGCAAAGAGTGCTCTTCTCTTTCTCTTCAGCCCTTTCCAAACATACGAGGGCTGGGAAGATTGCCTTTCTTTCTCTTCTCCCCACCCCCAAGGGGTTTAATAGTCTCTTGTGAAACCCAGACCTTTGGTTTTACAGTTCATGTCCACTACCATTTTATGAAAAGGGAAATGCAAGCCCCTGTTGTGCCTCTGGGAGACGGATCCTCCAGGAAGGAGGGAGGGATGGAGGTGGGATACTGAGGAACTGGGTAGGGAGGAGATGCTGCTCTCTGTACTAAAATCCTACCAGGCTGTTGCGCAGAACTTGCTGTCTGGTTATTGTCCGGTTTCCCTTCTCCCTTTACTTCCCCACCCTTTCCATGCACAAGCCTAATCATTCGAAGGCTAAATAACTTGCAAAACTCCCAGGCTAGTGTAAATTGTTGTTATTCTTTGACATATAGGGGCTTTTTTTCCCCTCTCCTGCTGTCTTTGGTTTTGTTTTTTTTTTTAAGCAAGGACTAGATTATAGAGACATCAAATCCTAACGTTAGGTTTAGGCTGTACTGTATATTTCTCCAGGATTTTAAGTGATTATTTTCACAATAGCTGCAATAGCAAGGAATTGGTGTCAAAAAGCAAAACTAATTTAGGGATTAGCCCTGAGGGAAATTGAGCAATTAAAGTATCTGTGGAGTTACGCACGAGGCATGTTACCGTGCATCAACCAGGACTCAGTTGAGTGTCTGCTCTTAGCCTATAGCAAAGGGGAATTACTGAGGTTTAAGCTAGTGCTTTTCTACTCTACCTTGCGCTTTCTAAAGCTTGAAAGGACATACATGGACTTGTACGTTGGAATATATATGTGTACATTGTAGGTAAATTTGTCTTAGAGCACTGGTTTAAGTTAGAGCTCACATAATTTGAGTTACCATGATTCAGTGAGTCTGGCTGTGAGCTGAGCATCGGTAACTATCTATCTGTGTGCCCATAGCTGCTGCAAATACGGAATTTTTACGTTCAGCTGAGATCTCGGTAAAAGAAGGTTGATCTAAGCTGTGTTATCTTGCAATTGGGGGGGATTAAGCGCACGCTCTCATAGTTACCAACGATTACTGACAGGGGTTACAACACAATAACTTTCTAAAGCTCAGTAAGTGGCCAGTGTTCTGTTAAAGCTGCTCACCGAAAAGCCAGTTGCCTCTGAAAGGGAGGTGAGCTTGGGTTTATAGTCCGTGTTTGAGCATCCACTAGCACTGCGGAGCAGGTTTCCTATCATTCCTCTTCCCGGTCTCTAGTTACGTAGAAAACCTTATTTAATTTGATGCATTAATACCAGTGAAAGCCAGTTTCCCAGAAGAAGGGAAGTTAGGACATCTGTTTGAAAGAATACAGTTGCTAAAGAAAAATGACTTACTAGAAGAATACCAGAGCGCTGCTGGGAAAGCTGATATAACAACATTTACTAGTATCTAACGATGGCTTTCATCAGCGGAGCTGACTTCAGTTTAATTTCCGTGAGCATTGTTTTACATCCCTTAGCTTTCCATCACCCAACGCTGACGGCAGCGAGCTGGCAATCCTATCTAGTCACAGTCCTTGATTTCACTCATGGGTTTGGTTTTATTTTTTTTTAAGGTATTTCTTTATATTTGCCCTGCTTGCCCACCGGTATAGCAAGAAGCTGCCCCCAGGGTTTTCTGCTCCTTCTCTCTTCTCTGAGATGCGCTGTTTGCTTCGCTCTCCCCTGACCATCTGACATGCACGGTGCTGGTGAGGGAAGGCTGGGTCTGTCTCTGGATTGTCTTGTCTGGATTTCAGGACAACCTGATTGCTTTGGCCCCTGTGGAAATGGGATCAAGTCAGAATGGTGGTTTTTAACCTTAAAATAGATGTTCTGTCATCTAATGCTAAAGTATGGATTCTGATCTCGTTCAGATTCGTCACTTTGATAGCTGCTTGTCAGCCTGTGCAAGACGAATTGATGGCTGCAGGCCAGTCCCTGGTAGAGAACTGTCGTAGCTGTGGAGGTCTTCAGCGCCGTTGACCCTCGTTTCTAGAAGAGGGCAACGACTGAATAGATTTGGAGAGGGAACTGTCCTCTCGAGGGCCCTTCCCAGTGGGGAGCCTTGGGCTGCCGCTGTTCGGGGTGCGCATATGGCCAGTGAATGAATGTGTATGGTGACACCAAGCCGTTTTGAAAGAGCTGGATGACGTTAAAGCTCCCGAGTTGTTAGTACTGACAAAGAGGGACCAGTGGAGGATGTTAAGGTTGGGGGCAGCCGTGGCTGCAGTGATCATGAGAAGATGGAGTTCGGGATTAAGTGCAGTACGCACAAAATGACAAGTAGGATTGAAAC
>RSEF01000001.1:220359873-220384713 GCA_003993805.1 Himantopus leucocephalus | reverse complement strand
AAAAAACCCACGAATGACCTCAGCAGAGATTGATATTTCTGTCCGTGCCAGCACCGTCCCGTTAGCGGAGGTGCCTGACTCAGACATTTGACCCAAGAAAACCAGAACCTGCATTTAGCAATGGAAGTGACCTTTCTGCAGGATTAGGGGTTACGGTATTCATATTTGCCTGCGAAGCGTGACAAACCAGGCAGGTATGCCTGGCATATCCTTCCCCACCTCTCACAAAGGCTCCCCGTGCCTCCAGCCTCTGGCTACCGGCAGATGTGAGAATCAACGTGGTCCCCCTTATTTGGTTAAGAGACTTTCCCTGATTCCCAGCAGCAATTACACATAAAAAGAGTATGTAACGAATGAGAACCGGCTAGCAAATCCATATAAATGAGATGTTATGGACTGTGGAAAATGAATACAGGAAGTCAAAGATATCCGGCGAAATATGTGGATATTTAGACTATTAATAAGTCCTTTAAGTGGGTCAGGAAAAGAAGTCCTACCAGTAACAAAAGAAGATACGGGATGGAGATAATAAAACTGTTAATGACGCAAGAAAAGCACAAGTGTTCAATAAATCCTCCTGGTCTATACTTAGAAAGGAGCAGAAGGGTGTGCTTATAGTCCCCGTGCCTGATGAAGCACTTTCCAGTACATTAGTAACCAAGAGGATATTTTAAACAAGAGCTACAAGAGATAAACATCTTTTAATCAACCGACCTAGATAATGTTCACCCAAGAGCCCTCGGAGAGCTGGCTGAGACCTTTGGCCCCCGGGACGGTCGGTTCTGACAGATGCCAGGAGCTGGGGAGCAGCGGAGGAATGCAGACGATGCTCCAGCACGCACAAGGAGAGCACGAGGCGGCGCAGATAAGAATAGCCCACTGCGCCTGCCATCCGCCGCAGAGGCAATACGGGATGGAGCTGGTAAAAGGTGACGCCGTTTGCCAGCGAGCAGATCCTGTCCAGCAGACAGGATCATTCTTTGCGAAGTTTAGGATGAGATGGAGGGAGGTGGTGGGGCTGTCGGGCACTTACCACCTTTAAAGGGGTCTACGGGAAAGATGGGGACATACTTTGTAGCAGCGCCTGTAGCGATAGGACAAGGGGTAATGGCTTTAAACTAAAAGAGGGGAGATTCAGACTGGATCTAAGGAAGAAATGTTTTACGCTGAGGGTGGTGCGACACTGGCCCAGGTTGCCCAGAGAGGTGGGAGGTGCTCCATCCCTGGAAACGTTCCAGGCCAGGTTGGACGGGGCTCTGAGCAACCTGATCTACTTGAAGATATCCCTGCTTGTGGCAGAGAAGGTTGGACGAGATGGCCTTTAAAGGCCCCTTCCCACCCAAACCATTCTGTAATTCTATGCTTTAGGCTCTGCCTCAGGACGAAAAACCAAGCAGAGTCCAGTAGAGCACAAGGAACGAGTTGAGGACCTGCCCTATCTCCAAGGGAGCAATTCATCTTTCCTGATTTTGGAGAGAGAAGCTCTTCCACAGAGCCATTCTGCCCATCCTGAAATGGATGGATGGGACATATCTTCACTGCTTCTCTGTGCTGATCCCATGGGGAACCAACATGACTCTTTAAACATCATACTTAACGCTGGGCTGAGGAGTGAAGTGGGTCTCGTTCAAGAAACTGGTCTCAGTACTTGCTAAATCATCTGCAAAACAAAGCTTCAGCAGGTGGACAGAGACGGGAGCATGGGCGCACATGGGTGTATGAGACCCATCCCAGCAGGACACAACCTTTGACCAGAGCCCCACACCCTGTTTTGGGCTCTGAACTTCAAGAAAGACACAGGAGTTCGGAGCAGAGCTATGGGGAGGACCAAAGGACCAGAAATTTCTAACATCAAGGAAAGACTGAAAAAACTCAACTGCTTAAACCGTGCAAGAGAGGACAGAGGCGGGACCTGATGGCATCTTCAGAGGAAAGGAGACTGCTCTTCACACTTACAGTGGAGAGGATGAAAAGGCATGAGCTTGAGCTGCAGAGAGGCTGCACACTGGGAAAGGTCTTCCCTTAGAAAGGGGTTTGTGGCCCTGGAAGAGATTACATGGGCTATTGAGCCTCTGTGGCAGGAGATCATCAAGCCAGAAGAGTGCTAAGACAGCTGGTCCAGACCCTGCAAGCCTCTTCCAGCCCAGATGTGAGGGTACACCAGCATGATGAAACACTGGGTATTGCTGAAGGTCCCAGAGCTGCAGGTTTTCAGGATAGTAACGAATATTTTGGCCAATGTCTAATCAACAGCCTGGCAGGGTAAATGTGAGAAAGAGGTCCATGGGGGGACCATACCTCTAAGTACAGACCAGGCCTCCAGCAAGGCAGGGTGGAGGGCAGGAGTCAATGATAGAGTCTCCAAACCATGCTGGTCCCTCTCTGATCCCGCCTGTTCCTTTGTTGTCCTCACTCCTGCTCTAAAACATCAGCAAGTCACATTTCAAAACTTCTGAGTTGTTTGGACCCCTAAAAACATGGGGAAGCCCCCACTGCAACTCATCTGGCAGCTGGTGGTGCACCACTAGCAAGCTGGTTAAAGCTTTCAGCTGGGTGTTGGCACTGGTTTCTCCTCCCAACTCCTGCCTTGTGGAGGAAACCATCCCGGCACAGAAATAGATGAGGCCACGTAGGTATCGTAAGCCCATACAAAGGCAGATGGATGGGTTCCAGGCGCGACTTGCAGCCTCTTTTCTCCACACACGCTGCTCTGTTGGTAGAGTGATGGACCATGGAGAGGTGGAATCCATATGTGACTGAGCTCATGCTCTTTCCCAATAGTAACACTTTGCTCTGCCAAGCAAAAGAGCTGTGTTGGCCTCGGGGACAAGGGCCTCCCCTGTCCTTGGCTGGCAGGGCTCGGGAGCTCCGTGCAGACGTGAAGCTTTTGGCCTCAGAAGGTGGCGAGAAGGTTTGGGTGGCGACCTCTGCCAAGGAGCGAGGAGAGGAAATGGTGGGGCCCAGACAGTGCAGGCTCAGAGCTGTCCTCCAGCTACAAGGTGCCATTGTGAAAGAGGCTTTGCTGAGGCAGGGGGGAGGACGGGGAGAGGGGCACAGTGGAGGATGGAGGATAGCAGGGGGAGGATGGAAACATGGTGGCAGCCACAGCTTCATCTCCGGAGTTAATTTCTCCAGCTACTATCCACATGTGCCCACCCTCAGCAGCTGGGAAGAGCCAGCCCAAAGAGGGCTGAGGAGTCCTTAGGGAGAGAGGTGAGACATGAACATACCCAAGAGACCAGAATAGCTGCCTACACATGTCCAGAAGACACCCAACTACATGGGATGAGGGTCACTATCTATAGGCAGGGTGCGACCAACCTCAACTGCTCAAGGCACAGGTTTTTGCAAGGGGTATGTCCAAGGGAGACTCAGGGTTGGGGCACTGGATGCTGTCCCAGGCCCAAGAGAAAGACAACACAAATATCTACCGGACCAAGTGTCTCTAGTAGAGATAGGCTTCTCTGGTCCATAAGAGTGTTGCAAAGGTAAAGGTACAGGGACAGAGCAAGAGACTGGTGTCATTTGATGGCGTATTTGCTGTGCTTTGATGTCTGGAGGACACACCAACAGAACCATCCAAATCCACCCATCCAAAAAGTGGTCTGGGGGCAATTCATCCCGCCCCCGTGCACCTTTGCAGCAGCTCTGCAAGCGTTGCTCCCAGTGCTGGGTGGACTTGGTGGGGGGGAAGAGCAAAAGCAAAAATATGGAATAACCAGAACAATGTTTCATTTTCTGTGTGCGTTTGGCACGGAAGTGGGCAGGTTTGGAGGAGCAGCCCCATGGCCCTTGCCTTGTTTGCCCATGTGCTGTGCCTCCGGATGGTGATGCAGCTCGTGGCGGGGTACACTGGGGCCAAAAAGTGGTTTCCAGGCCCTGGTCTGTCTGAAACTGCAGCGAAAGAGTGCGAAAGGGGGAGTTAGAAAAGCCAGCCTGCTGTCAGCAGGTTTTGACTTGCTACACAAGGTCTGGAGCACCACTAGAAAAGCCTGAAAAACTGAACAAAGCTTGGAAAGCACCAGGTTTCCACACACACCTCCTCTGTTGCTGGCTGGTTTCCTTACAGGACTCACCTTTAATCAGCTTCCAGTTGTAGATTTCCACCTCTTCTGCAGGCTCCTTCTCGATCGCAATCGTCCTGAGGATCTCCTTGGAGGTCTCCGAGCTCGGCGGCACAAACATGTACACCAGGACACGGTTGGGGTTCTTGCCACACCGGGTGGTGACTATTTCATCAGTGGGTTTGACTCTGGTTTCTGGGCAAAAGCAAGGACGGAATTCATTAAATAAGGGCAGGAAAGAGCTTGGAGGAGGTCACCTCAGCACCCAACTTGAGGGAAAGACATCTCATTGGGTTTTGATGCCATGTGGCACAGCCGCGACTCTGCATGGGACGTTGGCTCCCAGGGTCCGATTCCCAGTGCCGAGACTGGCAGCAAACGGCGATGTTCATAAAGGATCTGTGGACCTGCTCGTCCCCATATTTTCCATTCCCCTTGATTTTGGCAGCCTCTGTGCCAGCGGGGATGGGGAAGGGGGATTTTCTCCGCCTGGATCCCCCATACCTGCTGCAGGGACCTTGGTGCCATCCTCACCGCAAAGCCCAGGCTGGATTCCCCACTTCCCATCTCGCTCCCGCTGCTGTCCCGGAGGAGCAACGTCAGGGAAGCGAAGGGATGAGCCTGCAGCACGGGAGCCAGCGCTGTGGCTGGGCTGCCTGGGCAGCGCGCCCAGCGCAGCCCCACGGGTGGGCTCAGCCCCAGCCCAAGCCCCCTCCCCACATGGGGTGCAACGGCGGGGACACCCCCACCAGGAGCATCGGTGGCACCCTACGTAACTTTTTCAACATGCCTGGAGAAGGACAGCCACTAATTTTTTAATTTTTTTAATGTATCTGGAGTAATTAAGAATCCCCCACGGTTTTGGAAGGAGATTTATTGCCTTTGGTTGTGGTCCTTGGAACGCAGAGGAGCCCAGCTCTGCTGAATTTAGCCTTGTTCTCCCTGTCATTTTGGATGCTGAAGCTTTTTACACTACTCGAAAGAAAGTTTGGCTATAAATAGACGCGTGGGGTTTATTTTAGTAGGACAGTTATTTTAGGCCTGATTCTGCTCTCCCCCGTGCTTTCTGGGGCGGTCCTGAGCTGCTCTTCTCGGAGAGGGGATGGAAATCCCAATTTAAAGGGATGCAAAGCCGGGCTTTTTCAGCAATGGAAAGACAAGCGTTCAGCTCCGCAGGCTCAGTGTGTTGGAAAGGGGGACGATCGCAGCCCACCACCCTCTCCCCTGCCACCACGGGGTCCGGGTGCGGGAAAACCTCCGTCCCAGACCATTAAACTTCACCCACCCCAGGGTTGCTCTTTGCATCGATCGAGGCAGCCCCACCTTCACAACAGGGAAGGAACCACACATCCTCGCAGGTACAACAGGTATTTAACAACCTCAGAGCCTCACGCTGGAGCCACTCGATGGCCAACAGTGTTGGGGAGGAGGAACAGGGACCCCTGGGTCCTGGCCGCTAGCTCAGTCCGCAGCAGCTACGATGGTTTCCCCATCTGACCAATGCATCGCAGCAATTCCCCTTCGATCAGCGTCCCTTTTGCAAATAGAAATCACTCAGCGTTTCTCTCCAAGCTACTGGAGGAGGAAGAGGACAGTCATGGAAACTGCCTGGAAAAAGAAGATGGGCGAAACCTCCGTGCAAGTGAAACAGAGGACAAGCATGTAACTTGGCTGAGCATTGTCTATGGGTGTGCGATTGCTATCTATGAGTACTGGAAAGCAAGAAGAAAATCATTTTGGCTAGGTCAGAGTGTTTAACTGGAAATAAACGAAGACTGAACAGCAGACAAGAGATCCCAGCAGAGAAAGTTGTAGACTTCAAACCAGAAAGACCCACTATAATGAGAATGCAAGACTGGAAGGGCTCTGCTCAGTCATCACATCCCATTCCCACCAGGCACCATGTCATAAATCCTGCTCATAAACATATCAGAAACCTTATTAAAACAAGCTGAGCTTCTGCCCTTCGCTCCCCTGGGGAGGCCATCCCAGAATCTCTCTGCTCAGAGGCTGGAAAAGCTTGAAAAACCCAGCTGAAATGATTTTGCGGCCTGTTTGCCCCCATTCTTAAATGTGGAAACCGCCCTTGCTTGTTCTTCCTGGTGAGACCCCTCCACAAAACCACCCTGAGGATGCACATCAGAGGAGATCTGCAGTCAGGCTCAAAGAGACTTAGGTATCTTTAGCCTCTCTAGGCAAGCAGTGGGTGGTCCATCATCTAAACATCTACTGCCGAATGACAGTACAGAGAGATATAGCCTAGAAAACATTCTGCAGTGGGAACAGGAGAAGATCTCATGCCTTGCCACATCTTTGCCACATCTGTGGTTTAAGGCAAATAGCTTTCCAAAGACCAAGAAGCAGCTGAGAGACCCAAAACCCATTGAACGTGGAAAAAAAGAGGTCTTCTCTACCATGTCCCAGCACCAGCCCAGTTCTACCTGGCCCACCCCAATAGCTGTGTGCCTAACCCTCCCCTTCCAGGGATCTGGACCTCAACTCATATTCAAACCAAACCATGAGTGCCACGGATAACCCCACACTCGGAAAGTGTCCTCCTAATCTCAAACCTACATTTCAGCTGCCACATTTTAACCCTGTGACTTCTTGTCCCAGCTGGAGGTCTGGAGAACAGACCGTGCCCTCTCCCCAGAAGGCATCTTCCGTCTGTCTGAAGACTCTTAGCATCTTTGGGCATCTTTCTTCATGTTATACCCACCCAACAGATGCAACCTTTTGGGATCAGTGCAGCCTTGTCACCTTGGCCCGCTGCCCTCCAAGACAGGCCAACCCTTACATCAGTGCTTGCCCCGCTGAACTCACCTGGTGTGAATTCAAGTCACCAGTGATGTGCACACTTACACGTCTGCTCTGGGCTTTAAACCAAGGCTAAAGGAAGGAACTACAAGGCAGACGCAGCAGCAGGTGGGATCTCACTTACCTGGACATATTTTACAGCATTTTCCATCTACTTTCTCTGGATAGTCACATGGATACTCCTTGGGGCATGTGATCTTCTGGCAGTCCTGGACACCATCCCTGCAAGTGCAGAGGATGCAGGGCAAGAGGCCATAGAGCCGGAAGACAGGGTGCCACACTTCCCCGTGGGAGTAGGTCTTCCCGTTGTAAACACAAGCTGGAGGAGAGAGAGAAAAGAGTTGCTGATGGAAATCAGTCCTCCTCTCTTTGTACACCCAAGGCCTGGTGGAGCTCAACACATTTCACCACCTCAGAAACGGGTGGCCCTGCTGTCTTGAGGAGCGTGGTCCTCTGGCAGCATATCGGGCAGCAACGAACACTGAGATATTGCAGCCACCCCACCCAGCAGGTGCCATGAGGCAGGGGGACCAGCCCTCAGGAGATAGAGGCTGCTGGGGTCAACCACCCTGGTGGGGGTGAGTGTTAAGTGTGGGCAGGACCTCACCTGCCTTCAAGCCTCTGCAAGCCCAGGGTCTCTCCGAGGCTGTCACAGCCATGAAGCACAGTGAAGAGTGCCACCTGCTGACTCCTCCATGAAAAATTTTGGAGGTCCCAAAATTTCCTCCAGGGCCTCATCTCCAAGGACTGGAAAGAGCCCTTCTGGAGACACAGTGGTGGGAGAGCCCCCAAGAGAAGAAGGGACCCGTCTTTTCCCCTTTGGCTCCATGGGGTTGCCTCCTCATCTCATTTTCCTACTCTCTCCTCCAGGAGAAAGACCACAGCACTGGGACAGACCCAGCAAGTGGTGGATAGGTGCAAGGAGGAACATCCTATCCCTCTGCAGCACTGTCCTGGAAGGACCACGTGGAGTCTTCCAGCTGAGCATCTCCCTTCCCAGGCCCCAGATCTCCAAAACACCCCAAGGACAAGTCTTCTTCCAACCCATTTTGGAAAGTTGTAGATTCATGCAGTCAAGAGATCGTGGGTCACCAGGGCTGAGATAGATAGATGAGGAGTGGGAGGTGGGACTTGGTGGTGGAACACTGCTGCTGAAACACATTCCCTGGACAATTCAAAGTCCTGGAAAAGTTGCCTTAGACCATGTACAGACTGCCTGGCCCTTCCATCCCTTACCTTTCTTGTGCTTCTCTTTCAAGACAATCTTCACGGTGGTGCCACCACCTCCCTTGGGCTTGAAGCTCCTGGGAATGAACTCCAGGGAAGAACTGAGAACAGTGGACACGGTGGCTCCAGGTGGCTTCCTGCCCATCACTTCGCCCAAACACTGGTCTTGTGAGTGCCTCTGTGAGCAGTCAGAGAAAAGAAGGGGACTCAGACCCAGTTGGGTTGTTCTCACTCCAGGCATGCTGGAAAAAGCTATGCACACCTTCCATGAGGAGTGGAAGGTCCAGAGACCACAGGGATGAGCAATGACCCAGGAATCATCTTGTCGCCTGCAGGCGCACAAGGGTTGCTGAGCAGTTTGTGTCAATGCCCCATACTGGTGTCCTTCCTATGCTGCCTGTGGGTCACCTTCATTGGGGCAGCACACTTCTCATTCCACACAACCCAGTGCCCTCAGGTGAGGTCCTACCTCACTAACACAGGCAGGGAAATGGGCTAGTCTTTTCTAGATGCCTGCTGGGAAACTGAGGATCACCATCCATGCAGCCCAACCAGCATCAGAGAGGTAAGGACGGGCCGTATCCTGCCCTCTCACCTGGCTGGCACCAGGAGGGTTGGTGTGGGGCTGCCAGCCAGCGGGACTGAAATCCCGGGAACATCCTGGTCTTCCAAGAGCAAACTGTTGGGACAAGACATGGAGCACAAAGGGTCCTCTTGTGTCTATTTTGGAGGTTTTTATAGGTGGTGGAGGTGTGATGCTGGCGTTTCACCCAGCAGTATGGAAAAGGGCAGGGCCAGGAGCTGTAAGTGACCTAATCCCACAGACCTGGCATGGGCTGCCCAGCTCTGAAATGTCACCGTGAATCCACCCTCGGCAGCCAAGGAGTCACTTTTTCCTTGCTGGGGCTGCCGATACAAACAGCCTGGGGAAAGCACGCTGGTGGCCAACTCCAGCACTGGCTGCTCTGTGGGAGCTGCGACTGGGAGGCAGGACACCTTTGAGCCCAGGGTGGAGAGAAGACACCATCTCCTGAAGCAAAAGCCCCCAAAGAGAGATTTGGACCATCTGACTCTATGCATAAGGGTCACATCTGGTTTCCAGTCACCTATGAGTCTGCTCTGTCCATGTTCCTCAGCTGCTTTAACCCACTGGCCAAACTCAGCCAGGTTGGCCAACAAGGAGGAAAATTGCCCAAGATTTCTAGTTCCATCACGTCTTTTGCTCTTCCAAAGACATCAGAGGTGCTTCAGAGGAAGAGGACAAGAGTCTTTCCCTAGTGGTCTGAGGTCTCAGCCTATGCTGATAGCCCTCACCTAGAGTCAATGCCAAGACACAATTCATCTGCAAACCAGGCATCCATGGTCCTGCTGTCCAAGGAACTGACTACCCTCCCAGAGCTGCTGTGGGTCATTTCTTTGCAGAAGACTATGGTCAAGGACAAATGGCTTTCTTTGAGCTGTTTAATGGGGCTGTGCTAGAAGCAATAATCTGAGTTTTAAAATGCAAACGTCACGTACAACACCTCTGTTTAACTGCAGGGGTTCCTCCTCCGTGGACTTCTCATATGAGCCATCTGCAAGGGAAAAACATTGTCCTGTGAAATGCTGCAGGGCTGGATGAGGATTTGCTCTTTGGGGTCCAACTGGTTAAAAGCAGCTCTCTTCAGGGTGCTGGCCCACCTGCAAGGTCTGGAGAGAGAAGAGCTTCGAATATGCGATTCACACTACCCAAAGCAAATGGGGGCCATACCCAGAAAACCCCTTTTATCCCCACTGACTATTAACAAGCGCTCAGCTCCAAGAAAGACACGGCCTTGTAGCTTCTGAAGTTAGGTGGCATGAAAACATCCCAGAGGTAGAGTATGAGGAGATGGGTATGATCTGGCATTAAAAAGAAATCCAAAGACATTTCTCACCGAGTCAATGACATGCCCCAGCTGCACCAAAGAAAACTAGGAGAGAAGAACACAAATTGCAGAAGAGGAGAGTTTGGAGGAGGCGCCTGGAGGAGGTCATTCTGTGTCCATGGCCAGGAGACTACCATGGGCCTTCCAGCTTCATAAATATTTCTCGTATTAAAAAGTCATTTTATGCTGTGACTTCATTGTCAGCAAGGTGTGAACCTGCCCATTCGCTCTCGAGTCTGTCTCATTTGGAGACATGGAGCTTGATTCTCTCCTTACCCTCCCCAGGTGTGAGTCAGGGGAAACAGCAGCAAATTCAAGAATTTCTCCCCCACAGAGAGCTGTGGGAGTGAAACTCAGCCATGCTATACTGGGGTGGAAGGGGGTGGGCTTCCCTGACTGTCCTGGAAACTTCCATGGAGCAACAGCAACAGGCACAATCTTTACGTGGTCCATACAACCATCTCCATCCTAATGGGTGAGTGGTCTGGAGGACTTTGCCCTCCATGCAGGTCACTTCTCTTGCATGACGCACCAGTGGCACAGCAAAGAGCTCAGCTCTGGCCAGTATATGGGCTGCAGGGAGGCAGGACACACCTAGGGGTGGGAGGGGAAGCATGCAAGAAAAAAACTGAACCCTCATCTTTTGTTTCCTGGTGCAACCGAGACATAGCAAGTGTCCTGATTTACAGCACAGGCTTCTAAAAACCTGCTGAAGTGGCTTGAAATGGCTCCTGCCAGCTGGTGGCAACCAGCTGGTGGCAACCAGCCCTCGCTCAGGAGCAGCTCCAGGGCCCCTCATTACCTTTGCAGACCTGGCAGCAGGAATCCGGCACAGTTAGGGGAGAGGAGCACAACAGCTCTGGGCAGGTCACCAAGCCACAGTAAATCTGGCCTTCCTAAGAGACAGGAGCAAAAAAAAAAAAAAGCATCATCAGCATTATCAAGGTCTGGACAGGGGTGTATGTCCTTCATATTGGGGTGCCNAGGTGTATGTCCCTCATATTGGGGTGCCAACACTTCAAATTTCAGATCTAGCATAAATCATAAGCCCCCCAACAGTCCATCCTCAGATACCACCAATCATCTAGCAACTGATAAAAGCTGAAAATCTGCCCCTGCTGCCCTCTCCACCCTGCGGGGTGGGTTGTGTCCTCTCCTGGCCTGGCTGGTCCACCGATTGCCAGTTTACTTGTTCATAAGTGGGGTGGTCTTCCCCAAAAGGGGGGAGGCAGTGCCTTGCTCTCAGACATCTTTAGTGCTACCAGATCTGAAATAGCCACCGCACGCCTGTAAACTCTGCATGACACCAATTCAAAGTGGCACAAGAACCTTTTCGCTGACATATCCCAGGACAAGGACCTGGAGGAAAGGTGGAAAGGGGAAGTGTGGTGCTGAACCCAGACCCAGGTCCACCCTGCAGCTCTGCCCTCCCTCTGTCTTGGGTTATTCGATAACACCAGAGCCAAGCCCACAAAGATGCTGGGTCGAGAGCTGTGGATGGACGTTCAGGTGTAGACCTTCTTCCACTGGCTTGGTGGTTAGTTTAGTAAACATCATTGCTGTAGTGTTCAAGCTGAAAACCATGGGCCAAGGCCAGTCTTGACCTCAGTGCATCCCAGTCCCACGTCAGTCAACAGATTTGCACCTGTTTGATGCAGAGCTAAGTTTTTGCTGCTTTGCAGAAGGGTAAAAAAAAAAGGATGTTCAAAGCAGCCCAGCAGCAGCCAGACCTCACCAGCAAGGTCCTCTTCTCCATGAAGCAATTTCCTCTGGGGTATCCACAAGCTCTCAGTCAACAGAAACCAAGAGGTTAACCAAGGATTTCCTTAGAAAACCAAACCACGGCAGCTTCTTCTACCGTCAGGAAGCCAAGCTGCTGTGCAGGAGGCGTGAAGAGGAGGAGGAAAGTTTGGTAAATGAGAGGATCTGGTGGACGTCGCTGCAAACCAAACCCTGCTCCCCACTTCAGGGACCTCCATGGGGTCCAGACCCGCAGGGAGCGGGGTTTGGCCACGCAGCCTCTTCCTTCTTTCTCCTTCTGACCAGAAGCTCACGGCGAAGACCTGTCTCGGGCAGGAAAGACCAAATGTCATAAAAGGCAGGATTTATCCCGGAGGCTCTTGTCTCAGGGCGGTTTTCAAAGAGGTTTAGACCAGCTGTTCACGCAGCTGTTCTAGCAGCTGACAACATCAGACACAGCCCGGCGAGACCCCGCCGCTGCAAGGCTCCACAGCCATCCTTTTATTTTCCCCTTCGTATCCAAGGCATTATCCTGCCGAATAAACAGAGCCTGAGTGAGAGCCAGTGCCTCCGAGAGGGACACAAGGGACCACAGGCTCCTGGGGATGGTGGCGGATGGGATGGGAAAGCAGGGCCAGGTGGGCACGTACAGTCAGATTCGAGGGTTCCTTCCTGGCATTTGTCCCCAGCCTGGTGGGCTGGCATCCAGTTGGGGTCCATAAGAGAGGAACCAGCCTCAAAAGATGTATAATTTCTATGTCTAAGCTATTCCTCTTGCCACCTAGCTCCAAGCCACCTAGCTCCGAGGTGTGGACAAGCACCAAAGGCTCAGAGCAGCTCTCCTGGTATCACAGATACTTCACTGTCAAGCATCAGCTGATGGTAACCACCATGTGCGTGCTCAAGGCATGAGAGAGGCAGGTGGTTTGGGCTCTACCCCCACTTTTTCTTTCCTTAAGCTTAGTCCAATTATTTTCTGCAAGCAAAGCACAGACCAGTGGAGCCTGGTCCCATCCAAGGGCTCTGTACGATGGGTGGTGAAAGCCACATCTGCAACACTCTTCTTTTTTACGGCAGAGGCTGCAGCCGGTATGAGCAGTTCCCCACAGCGACCAAGTCCAGCGTTGACTATTTCAGTCCAGCATCAACCATTTCAATCCCCCTTCCTCACTCCCTCTCAAGGAGGAGGAGCTGCTCCATTTATCTCCCAACACTCAGCTCCTGGCACGCACAGCCCAGCGCTCCGCACACCTTCCCCATCGCTGCTGGCCAGGCCGCCTCGCGTCTCCCAAGCGAAGCGTCAGGACTCGTTTTTTGATGTGTTTTTGCAGGATCCCAGCCTGAGGGCTGGGCAGAGCGGAGCCAAGCCCTGTGTCAGGGCATTGCTGGAGGCTCACGGAGAAGGAACATCCCTCTGGTGCTGGCAATGGGTGGTGGACAGGCGATCCATCACGGGGATACATGCTGAGGACCACACAGCATCCTAGCCACCGTCGCAGCCCTCAGGTAGGGCAACCAGGACCATCGAGGAAGATGGGCATGCAACTCAGTGCGAAAGGCAGATGATTCCTGCAAATGGTTTTTGTAGACAGCCTGGAAAGCACATGCACAGCCCTTCTCCCAGGCACAGCTCCGCACACAATGGCCCAGAGGGCTCATGAACATGCTGCAGGAGTTTCCAGACGAGACCGGCTTGTGGTGCTCAAGCACACCTCAGCCCTGGATTCAGCTTCCACTTAAATCCAAGGAAGGGGGCTGAAGATTGCTAGGTGCCATTGCCATCTCTGACTGCTAGGTTCCACTGCCCCTGTCTCTCTGCTGTCATCTCCTGGCTGCGTTGGGGGGGTGAGCTCCAGCCATGCAGGGTAGCGTCTGGCTGCTGAAGGCACCGTGAGACCCAGGCACCCAGCAGCAGTTGGGAGCCACCAAATCCTTTCTGGAGCTCAGCTCAATCTCACCAGCTCAACACCGGACTGGACATCCCAAGAACTTCGGAAGCCCACCTCGTGTCCATGTTGCCTTGCAGGCACACTGAGCCCCCAGACCCCCATGGCTACAAACCCCATCTGCTTTGCAGCAAGCGTATATGGGGGAAGCCTCCCAGTTGTCCAATCTGCTGGCCATCTGCCATACAATGCCTCAGTGGGCCTGGTGGGATAGCTTGATGCTGCGGGGACAGCCCCAGAGCACTGGTCCTCGCAGCAGGCAAATCCACCCATTGGCGTGCTCAGGGCTGTCCCCTTGCCCACCCCAAGGAGCCCCAGCAGTGTCCACCCAGAACTGGCCTGTGGGATCTCCAGTGAATAATCCACCCTTTGAGTAGCTTATTCGTGTTGTTCCCACCAGGGAGGAGATGCAGGTGAGTGCTTTGTGCTCTGACCCCAAGGCCCAACGGACATTTGCAGCGCACCCTGCTCAGGGTCAAGGCCAGATAACGCATGTGGGCAGAGGGGGAAGCACCCAGCTCTGCAGTGGTCCTTAGTCACTGGGCAGGGAGGACCCAACACCATTTCAGAGAAGCTCAATCTCCTACACTGATAACCTGATCCTAACGATAAACCATCCCACCATGGACTGGTACCATGCGATGATCCTCATGAGGTTTTTGACCTGGTGGGACACTGTTGGGGTGCAGGAGCAGACCTTGAGCCCTCCCCACCTCCCATGGGCTCGCAGGTAGCTTACAGAGCAGCTGCACTGCACGCATTGGTTCGGCTGGCGGCTGGGAAAGAGCTCGCTGGTGGTGAACATCTCGCCTTGCTGGTAGGTCGTCCCGTTGTACTGGCAGGACTTGATGGGTGCCCGGAGGCCAGAAGGGGAATGTGGCTCTGGAAAAGAAGAGGAGAAAGAGACGGGATGAGTCAGCCCTTGCCTGGCCCTGATGTAGCGTGGATGCTCAGCAGTTTCCCCACCAGCCCAACCCAAAAGGACAAGGAGACCTTTATACACCGCAGTTATCAGGAAAAAGTGGCTGGGACATTGCATGGCCAAAACGCTTTTGGAGAACGGGGCTGCCCTGACCACGCTGAGCTCAGCACAGAGGGAAAACCTGGAAGTCTGGCCTCCCAGGGTCTTGTCCCCTGCTGCACCAGAGTGGTGACAAAGCTAGTAAAAAACTACTGGCAATTTGGGAAATTGGAAAAAAAAGTTAGAAAAAACCCTGTATTTTTAATTTTTAGCTAATTACCCATAGGAGAAGCCCTTTTTACCTGACTCCATCTGATGTTGAAGGTCATTACACCCAGGGGAGGGAAAAATTCAATAATTGTGTTAAAAATCTTCAAATTTCTTTTTTTTTTTCCTGTATCCAACACATTTTTCTTGCAAATGATCTGAATAAAGTGCCAGCTTCTGGTTCACTCCTGAACTGTGAACTGACATTTTGTCCCTACAAGGCTCTCGGGATGGGGGGCGGAGCTGGAGAAAGTGGTCTGGTAGAGAGCCCTTTTCCATCAAAATGACATTTTTGGGGACAAAAAGCAACGCGAGCAGCCCAAGCTGCCATTGCTGCCATGACCCCACGAGCAGGGCCAGCCCCAGCATCACTGCGTTGTTCCAAGTGTGAGCATTCAAGTGACTGCTGTTGAGGGATGCCCTGCAGGACCACGGCCACCCTGTCATCTCCTCCCCACGGGATGTCCACCTACCAAGACACCGGGGGCAGCACTGCTGGGGGTCCGTGATGGGACTGGCACACTGCAGAGCCGGGCACTGGATCCTGTAGCACCTGATGTTGGTGTTCTGGGGAGAGACAAAGACGGTTTGGTCAGCTACATGTTCACCCCTGCACAAAGAGTAAGATGTTGGATGATGGTCACATTATCACAACAGATTGTGCTGGTGTAGCTCACCCAGCCAAGGACATCTCCATCCCCTGCTCAAACCTAGCCAGCCCATGGTCTCATCTCTCGTCATCAAAGATCACTCGTGATCCCACAGCAGCCCTGAGCCACCTCCACCCACAGCCCACCGGCACTGCTAAGACAGCTCCCTCACAAGGTCAACCCAACAACCCCAAGGGGACACAGGGATTTTTCAAAAGGAAAGAGATTAATCCAATGTCCCTATGGGACTGGAAAGGGCTTCTCTGGTCAAATTAGACACCAGAATTGATCTGCTTAAAAGCTGCCAAAGCGATACCTCAAGGCAGTAGCATCCCCACCAACCCCAGTGGAACCTCGTGGGAGACGTGCCTCAGAGCAGCTGCAGCGGATACAGTACATCAGCCCCTGTGGCTCCAGGTAGGGGTGCCAGCTCTCACCCGGGCTGTATTTCTTGCCGTTGAAGTCGCAGAACATATCCGGCCCTGAAAGTCAACGAGGAGAACCTATGTAAGATAAAGGGACGGTCCTTGGGAGAGGTCTCCTCCCTCCATGATGAGAAGAGGATGGCCAGGTTGGATGGGGCTTTGAGCAACCTGGTCTAGTGGGAGGTGTCCCTGCCCATGGCAGGGGCGTTGGAACTAGATGATCTTCAAGGTCCCTTCCAACTCAAACCATTTTATGATTCTATGATTCTATGACAGCTTGGTGCCTTCATGCTGTCCCCCATGAGCAGCTGATGGCCACACCCCATCCACCAAACCCCAGACCGAATACATTCCCCAACAGCCCTTTTTTTTGCCACAATTTGGGGGTTTTTTTAGCCTGGGACCCATCTGACCAACTGGCAACTCCTCTATGCATGCTGGACTCCCTTTGCAGGCAAGGAACAGAATGGGTGGGTTTGAGGCATAAATTAGAGTTGTCTCTCTCAAATATGTCAGTAGAAATGCTCCTTTGAAGATGGACAGGTGGTTTCAGGGTGATGCTATGAGACTGAATTTTTCCCAGAAGGTCTGTGAGTGGGGGAGGGGGATAGGAGAGCCTGAGTTTAGGAGACATTTTCACCCTTACACAAAAAAAAAAGAAGAAAAAAAGACATTTTGGGGTAGAAACACATTCTGAAGGAAAACCTTTTGCTCCCCCTAAGAGCTTCAGCTCATTCTGTCAAGGACCCCTGGACAAGTGCTATCAGTGCACGGGCAGCCGAGCATCAGCCCTAAGGAGCAGGACCATGCTGGCTTGCCCCATCCCACCAGGCTCAGCCCCTTGGCTTTACCGAGCTTGACGTGGCACTGTTCTGTTTGGAGTGGGTTGAACCATGTTCTTCATTTATGGGGCTGTCCATGGGGACAGCAAGTCCACCTCATCCACTTTTTGCCCCAAAAAGTACAAAGCCATGTATTTTTCTATTCCTCCCTGATCCTATCATCCTGAGAAGAGTCAGTTTCCAGCCGTGCTCTTCAACTGGAGATGTCTGTCCCAGAAACAATCCAACCCTGCCTACACTGGCATGGGTTTAACCTTGCCACAGGACAGGGACAGGGATGCGATGGTGCCCAGCACAACCAGTAAAGGATACCCCCTTTGGAGGTCTCCCCTCTGCCCAGATTTTAGCAGGTCCCTATCAACCCCCTCCATCTCCAAGCCCTTGGTTACACACCAACCCTTTGGCGGAACGAGGCCAGCCTGCAGCAGGACCTGCGGGACAAACTGTGGCCATAATTACTATCAACAACCACAGGGCTTTGGCCAGAAAGCCCAGTTCAGTCATCCTTAATGTCCACATCAAAAAGCATTGGTCCTGCAGGACCGAGCTCTGACCCTGGTTGGACCTGCAGGAACTTGGACCTTGTAACTCCCACCACAGCCCAGTGGCTGCTCCCGCTCTCCTTGGTGTGTCCCCAAGCCCCAACCAACTGGAGGGACGCATCAGGGCTTAAGCTCTTCTGTGAAAAATCACACGCCTGCCCGTCTGTGTTATTAGTGGTTTCAGTGCTTACAGCCCCACTAAAAACTGAAGGTGATTTAAAAGGTTATGTCACCAAGGGGATTTGAAGTAGTTTGGGCGATTACGTTGCACGAAGGCAGTGGAGACATTTACGCTCCCTGAAGCATTTATGGGTCTTTTAAAACCTTGCAGCACCCTGGGGACACGGGGAGAAGGCAGAGGGCTGTTTTTCAATGGATGGTGCCCAGCTCCCACCACATGGTTGAGCAAGCTAGTGGGTGCTGACCCCACCAGGCTGCTGGAAGGACACCTCAATGAATAGCAGAGGGTCCCTAAAATGAGCTTGGTGGTGTTCACCACCCCAACGATACTGAAAGCCATCCCATGCTCCACACTGTCCCTTGAGACAAAGCAGTGATCTAGAGAGCCCGACCAGCATTGTCCCACCTTGGCAAAGCTGAAGATGCCACCTGCTTAGTGTGTTTCTCCCACCAACCACAGAAAAATCATATGAATACACTGTGGTGGGCTGCCATCCCTCCTCCAGCTTCTGACCATCCTCAGGATGAACCCAAGTGATGCTCTACCATGGCTGATCTGCATGGCCATCAGGAAGGGCAGCCGTACCTGAGGACCCCTAAGGGTCTATGATGATCCTTACGGGTCCCTTCCAACTCAAGCCATAAAGGTCTGCCAGCAGCCCTGAGCTCCTCATTAAGTTGATGGCTTCAAGCACATGATTCTCCAAGTTGTACCTTCAAAGGAGGTGGCCACCAGCTATCCAGACCACCTAGTCCAAGCACAGTGGTGTGGGGCCAGTGTTGCATCTGCAGAGGTGGAGGTTTGCAATGATTTTGGGGTGGATGCCATCACAGGGACAGGCAGAGCCATTTTCCTTCCTTTTCTCTATTCAGGTCTTTACATTGTCTCCATAGCTTGCTCCAAAGTTCTTGACAAGTCAGCAAACCCATATCCCTGGCCACACACGACATGAGCTTACAGCAAACCACTCAAGAACAGGGAGCACGTGGCTGGAAACTGCAGAAACCCAGGAGAAAGGGAAAAAAAAATCCACTAAACTAAAAAAAAAAAATCATCATTTTGCAAAAGGGTGAGAAAATGACTTCATTTTTCCCTGCTTTGCAGCATCTTCATGAATTACGCTGAGGGTGAAGAAATCAAGTTGCCTTCATGTGACGCGGCCCCGCTCAGCTCGCAGGCTCCCATGCCAGTTGGCTGCTTCGTTCAAACATTTAATCACAAGTGGAGCCCTGGTTTGGGTCCAGCCCTCGAAAGCAGCCTGATTCATGTCTGCAAAGGGCCTGCTGGTAAAATTAAAGCCGACTGGCAGCGCTGGGCAGCAGCAGACACTTGTCCGCATCTCAGTAGCACTATGCCGCGTATTTGGCAAGAGGCGCCGGCATGTTTGGTTAAAAGCAAGCTGGGGATGGATGGAAGGAGGAGGCTTAAAAGCTGGAGGCTCTGGATCATTTTTTCCCATGCCAGGCTAATAATTTCATTTTCAGAGGTCAAACTTTGGATATCTTCCCAATTCACTCGGAGTGAAAAACCATTTGTGGCAGTAAATTGCTCCCGTGCCGTTCAGTCTCCTTATTTATTGCGTCTTCGGCAACAGCACGCTCACAAAAGTCACGTTGTTTTATTTTTCATTTTCCAGAGAGGGCTCCTGAGCAGCGGAGCTTTTTCAAGGCTGCAGTACCAAAAATCCAGATGAAGCCATCACCTTGTTTTCCTTCCCGAGGACCACGCGATCCCTGGGCAGGAGAAGACAGCGGGCCAGCCTGGTCCACACCGCTTTGGAGACACAACCACAGCTTGCTGACTGTAAGCCAGAGGCTCCACGCTTGGAGGTGGCCCTATGGGACCTTGAAGCAGGAGCAGAGGTGGGAAGGGGCAAACACCTCCCATTGCAAACACCTCCAAGAACAGGTCCCATCTAACCAGTTTCTCCTCAAATACAAGAAGCCCCTAATACAAGACCCTGCTCTTCAGAGTACCATTATGGGTCGTATGAACCAGAAAAACCAACTGAAAACTACAGAAATGATTCCTCTGCCACCCAGCAGCAAGTCCCATGCAGAGGGAGGGTGGGAGATGCTGCGTAGAGCAACTCCTCCATGCAGGAGCTGCTCTGTCTTGCCCACCCAGAACAGTTCTGCTGGGGACGTCATGAAGGCGGAAGGTTTCTCCCTGCCTCCCCATCCAACAGACATTTTCTGCTGTGGCTCCAGTGTTTTCTTGGTTGAGGAGCACCTGGTTACAACCAAATCACTGAATACCCCAGGCCAGGGTCTGGGGCCAGTGGGCCAGCCAGCTCAAAGCAAAATTGGCATCGGCCAACGCCATACTGGGGAGTGCACCCACAGCAAGAGTCTGGACACCCCCAGTCAATGCTCAAGGCTGTGCTCAGGCCCTGGTTTACTTTGATTAACATTAATTGTCATTAATTATCATTAATTGCATCCTGGACAGCAAGGACAGTGTGTAATATGAGATGGAAAGTATGAGGGGGAGGACAAGGCAAGACAGAACAAAGTTACAAAGAAAAGGCTGATCTCTGGCCATGGCGGGGACAAGAAGTACCAGTTAGCTTGGGGCAAATCCTGGAAGATTTAAGACAGGTATTGCAGGAAGCTTTCCAGCTACCAGGAGATTTAAACCCCAGAAAAGACTGTCACGGAGGCTCGGAGACACTCTATGAACCCCCTGAAGCAGCACCTTCATGAGATTGTCTAGAGACATCAATCCAGGGTGACAAACTGAATGGTATGGAGAAACTCCTCCTGCACCATCTTTGGTGACCGCTGACATCTCTCTCACACCACAAGAATGGCCACAAAGCCTCTTTGGGACGTATCTTAACAGCTTCATACATCAACCACTCTGCCATCCTGCATCTTCATGACCTGCTCTAGATTCAGCGGGAGACCATGAACTGAGGGGAGATGGGTGAGACCCCACAGCCTCCTTGTTGAACCATCAAACTGGCCAATGTTGGTCAGACCACCCCCAGACATCTGGCCTCGGGCGCAGACAAGTCCGCTAGGGCCAGCACTTCCATGAGACCTTCTAGCTTGCAGCTCTCCCACCTGCTGACACAGTCCATTTGAGCCTGTTCCTTGCACACCTCCACGTTTGCAGCGGGCTGTGAGGACAATGGTTTCCCAACATGGTGTGACTTGTCCCACTGCCTGCACACTTTGACCATAGCTGAACCAGGGGCTGAAACAGGTCGGATGTTCTCCTGCACTGATCCCAGGCCCACCAGCAGGAACCACAGTGAGCTATTAAACCTGCAAGCGTGATGGCTACCAAAATACCACGTTCTGCTGCCAAATCCTCCTTTGGCTCAGGCTCAGCCATGCTCACACTTTCTGGATATAGGGACTGATGCTCAACAAAGTCAAACCCTGCTCCTATATCCCCCACTCCCACATCGGTGTTTCCCAGACCTGAGCAGAGATGTCCTGATGGGTCATGAGAGGTTTAAAGCTGCTTTTACATCACCTCTCCATCAGCCGAGGGAACGGCTCCCATCTGCACACCCATTACCCAGCTGGGTCTCTGCACACGTGGGATCACCACGCATCGATCCTGACTTACATTGGAGCTCCTCCGTGCTACAGGACACTGAGGAGTCCCCAGAGGCGAGTCCCTGCTGCAGGCAAAGCCTTGACCCGTGGCTAGAGAGGGGCTAATGCACCTGCAAGACCCCAAAGCGCAGAAAATGAAGGTAACAACCTCTCCCAATTTGCTCGCCCACCGCAGAAAGCCTCCACCAGCCCTGTGCCTCAGTTTCCCTAGCCGGGACTTTCACTCTGGGTACCAAACCGCCTCCAACACGGATGCTACCGAAACATCCCGCAGGTCTCACCCTGCTTCTCCCCCGCTTCATCCCCTGGCACAGGGTGGGTTCCTTCGTCTCTGCGTCCCCAGACGGTCTCCCCGCAGCTCTCCCCCGAGCAGGGCACGTCTGAGCCAGGCTCCCGGCCCCGACAGCTTTTTCGGAGGTCAGGCACCTGCCAGCCAGCCCCGCGCCGGGCACGCGGGGGTGTGTTTATGCAAACCAGTTTGCGAGTTTTAAGAGCAGCCATAAATAAAGTGTAAAAAGCAGCGTCTGGTACACAAAGTCCAGGCACTCCTGTGACAGCCCTGTATTTATGAAGGGCTTAAAATGCAACTTAGCTGTGAAGGGACTGGTTAAAACGCACCGGGCCCTTGACATGTGACATCCTAACGACTCCGCTCACATCCAGATCACTTCCCGCACGCTCGCCTTGCTCAGTCCTGGGCTGGGAATTTCTTCTCAGAAGTTTGGGAGCCTGGAAAACTCTGCAGCTCTGCAAACGCAGCCTCATGAAGCATCGCTGAGCTCCCCAGGGTGGAGAAGCCAAGTGAAGTCCTGGACCCAGAGCATCCCCATGGGCTCTGCGAGCAGCAGACGGGGCCCCGTTTCCCTCCTCTCCTTCCCAAGGGGATGCTCGGTTGTCTAAAGCAGGGCGCGCAGCCCTCTCCTCTCCCTTATCCTGGTTGCCAGCAGGATTTGCTTTTCATCCTGGTCCTTCCCGTCTCGGACTGCTCAGTCCCTGGTCGGCCTGGATCCGAAGTCATAGGACAGACGGATCCCGCAAACTCCCTTTTCTCCAGGAACCACGTTAAAAACAAATGAAATGGCAACTTCCAGGCTCCTGGGGAAAACCGCTGCCCCGCACCCTCCAGAGATGCTGGTGTTTAAACGCCTCCAGCCAAAACATCATTGCGTTCAACTATTGCTGCTGAATTACTCATAGTGGCCAGGCTGCAGCACATTCGGCCCAGTAACCTGTGCCTCTGTTATTTTTTCAGCTGAGAGTGTAAATCCCCTAAAATAGCCTGTTTCTGCGGGCAAATTCTTCTTTTCTGACTTGCCTTCAAGCCCGAGCGTTTCTGCTTCTCACCTATTTTTAGCCACGACACTGTAGGTCTCTTGGCTGATGAGCCTGCTCGTAACTAATTTATTCCTGTCTTCATTCTCCCTGAGCGCTCGGCCCCAAGAAAAATGTGAGGCAGTGAGCTGCGGAGGTGGACAGCGGAGAAAAGTCCACGATTTGATGAAGACCTTGTCACCAAGATCCCCCTGCCCTCAACCACGGGGCACCTGGAGCCCCAGCTCCCGTACTGCATCATGGGATGCGGCTGGCGGCAGAGCCCAAGTGATGCAGAGCTGGGGGACGATCCCGGACCTCCTTGCTCCAATCCTGTCCCTGTCCCACAGTCCCCAGCCCTTTAGCACCATTATAAATCCCACAAATAGACCCCAGCGCTTCCTCCCAAAGCAGACAAACCCCTACTGTCCCTATTCCATCATGGTTTACGCCCAATTTAGGGGTTCTGCTACCATCAGCAGGCGCCTCCAAAGAGCGAACACCTCACCTAGCATCTGTTTCACCTTCTGGAGGTGTCTCCATCCTCCTCCTAACGTGGGTACCACGATTAATGCAGCCCCAGCAGAGGCAGGGAATCGGACCCACATCCCTCGCACAAGAAACGGATGCTGCGGTCTGAGCTCGGCGGCTTTCGATGAGCCCAGGGGAGGGAAAGGAGCCAAACTCACCCGGATTTTGCTCTCCAAGGCTCTGCACAGCCCCATCCAGCCGCCTGCCTTTCCCTCCCCCAGCACCCCCCACCGCCGGGACAAGCAACCCAGCGCTCACATTTTGGGTCGGCGCTCCAGGAGGACGATTATTTGCCGAGTGCCTAATGCACTGCTGGCAGCAGGCGAGTCGTAAATCATCTTAATGCAGCCACCGACAGACTCTACAGGGATTTCAGGAGATTAAAGGGGAGGATAAATGTAGGGACACAACAGGTCCTGCTCTGGTTTGCGTGGTGCTCAGGTGACTTTGCCATGTTGTAGGGGCGCCCAGCACCCATTGGTGGGGTCCCAGTGCCTTGCCCAAGCCAAACCCACCTCCTGGCCCTGCCTAACACCTCCAGAACCCACCAAGCTGCTAAACAGCCCTGGCCAAGTCCTTCAAGCCCTTTTGTACAAGGAAGTGATGAACCTCCTTTCCCTTCCCCATCCCAAACCTTACCTGCCCCAGTCGGCCAGCTGGGAGCAGGAGCAAGGAGAGAACAAGGGATGGGCATGGAGATGGACAAGGGATGGGCATGGAGATGGACAAGGGATGGACATGAAGAAAAGCCCCCAACTTCGGCTTGAGGGGATCATTTTCCCAAACTGCCCATGTCCCTGTCCATCCTCGGAGGAGACATGCACCCATACAGGGTGGGGTCCGTGCAGGGGAAGCGCTGCAATTCAACCTCCTGTCCCACGCGATTTTTAGCCCATGGGAGGGGGGGGGTCCCAGACCTTCAGCGTGTCCCTTCCAGCGTACGAAACCCCACAGCCCCCTCACCAGCACGCAGCAGCGTGCTCGGCGCCGTATGTCCCCGCAAAGCAGCCAGGGACAACAGCGGGTGGAGGGGGACACAGCTGCATCCCCAACAGTGCAGGATGGGGGACCATCCTGGCCATGGAGGGCTAGCACCTGCCATGGCGAGGAGCCTCCCCGTGTCCCTAGCCATGCCCGCAAAACCCGCTCCCCCGCCCCGAACTTCTTGGGGACCCCGGCGATGGGGAAACTGAGGCACGGAGGGACCCAGCGCAGCCGGGAAGGGAGCGGGGGGGGGACTTACGAGCCCGGGCTCGGTTCTCGGAGGCGAAGAGGAGCAGCAGGCACCGGAGGAGGAAGGCGAGGGGACCCGCCCCGGGAAGCATCGCAGCCCGGCGATCGGAGCCCGGGGGCTTCGGTCCCGGTGCCCGGGGGTGCCGCGGTCCCGGTGCCCGGCGGTGTCTTGGTTCCAGTGCCCGGGGGTGCCTCTGCCCGATGTCCCGGTGCTGGTCCCGGTGCGGTGCCCGGTGATATCTCGGTCTCGGTGTTGGGGGGATTCCCTCCCGCTGCCGGTACCCGGCGGTGCCGCGGTCTCGGTCCCGGTGTCGGGTGCCTCGGGGCCGGTGCCGATGCTCGGGGGGTGCCGAGACGTCGGTGCCCGGGGGTGTCAGTTCCCGGGGCTGCCGGTGCCCGGGAGTGCCGAGACGTCGGTGCCCGGGGGTGTCAGTTCCCGGGGGTGCCGGTGCTCGGGGATACCGAGATGCCGGTGCCCGGGGGTGTCGGTGCCCCGGGGGTGCCGCGGTGCCGGTTCCCGGGGGTGCCGAGAAGTCGGTGCCCGGGGATGCCGGTGCCGGGGGGTGTCGGTGCCCGGGGGTGCCGCGGTGCCGGTGCCCGGCGGGGCTCGTCTCGCTCCGATCA
>RSEF01000001.1:220294795-220351398 GCA_003993805.1 Himantopus leucocephalus | reverse complement strand
TGTAGAAGCTTTTCTTGTTGCCCCTGACATCCCTGGCCAGATTGAATTCTATCACGGCTTTAGCTTTCCTAATCCGATCCCTGTCTGCTTGGACAATTTCTCCATATTCCTCCCAGGCTACTTGTCCTTGCTTCCACCCTCTGTAGGCTTCCTTTTTTAGTTTGAGTTTGTCCAGGAGCTCCTTGTTCATCCATGCAGGCCTCCTGGCATTTTTGCCCAACTTCCTCTTTGGTGGGATGCATCACTCCTGAGCTTGGAGGAGGTGATCCTTAAATATTAACCAGCTTTCTTGGGCCTCTCTTCCATCCAGGGCTTTATCCCACGGCACTCTTCCAAGCAGATTCCTGAAGAGGCCAAAGTCTGTTCTCCTGAAGTCAACTTACTGTGTGCCCTTCTTGCTGCCCTCAGGATCTTGAACCCCTCCATTTCATGGTCACTGCAGCCAAGGCTGACCTTGAGCTTCACGTTCCCCACCAGCTCCTCCTTGTTGGTGACAACAAGGTCCAGCAGAGCACTTCTCCTTGTTGGCATCTCTAGCACTTGGAGAAGGAAGTTAACATCAACGTATTCCAGGAACCTCCTGGATTGCTTATGCCCTGCTGTGTTGCCCCTCCAACAGATATCAGGGTGATTGAAGTCCCCCATGAGGACCAGGGCTTGTGAACATAAGGCTGCTCCTGTCTGTCTATAGAGGGCCTTATCTGCTTGGTCTTTCAGGTCAGGTGGTCTGTAGAAGACCCCCACTGTAATGTCACCTGTCCTTGCCCTTGCTTTAATCCTGACCCATAAACTCTCAGTCAGCTCCTCATCCATCCCCAGGTGGAGCTCCATGCACTTCAGCTGGTCATTGATACAGAGGGCAACACTCCCTTCTTATCTCCCCTGCCTGTCCATCCTAAAGAGCTTGTATCCTTCCATTCCAACACTCCAATCATAGGAACCATCCCACCATGTCTCCATGTCTAGTTTGTGGAAGTTCATTCAGGGAAATGGCTAAGGAAACAATTTTGGTTCCTTTTCATCAATAAGTAAGGATGAAATGGCAGCAAAGTCATCATGAGAGATCCCACAGCCACAGTGGTGTTGAGGCTGGCAGGCAGCTCTGGAGATTGCTCAGTCCAACCCTCAGCTCAGAGTAGGGTCAGCTGCAGCAGGTTGCTTAGAACCATGCCCTTTTGATTCTGAATATCTCCAAGGATGGACACAGCACAGTAATTCTCTGGGCAAGTTGTGCCAGTGCATAACCACCACCACGATTGAAAAGATTTTTCCTTCTGTTTAAGTAGAATTTCCTGTATTTTAATGTGCGCCCATTGCCTCTTGTCCTGTCACTGGGAACCACTGACATGTGGTGGACCCTCAGTCCATATTCTTTTCGCTCCCCATTAGGTGTTTATATACATGGATAAGATCGTCCTGAGCTTTTCTCCTCCAGCCCCAGCCCTCTCAGCCTCTCCTCATATGACAGATGCTCCTAGCCCTTCATCATCTTCATGGCCCTTCACTGGACTCTCTCTAGTGGCTCCGTGTCTCTCTTTTAGTGGGGAACCCAGAACTGAACACAGCACTCCAGATGTGGCCTCAGCAGTGCTGACTAGAGGCAAAGGATCACCTCCCTCCACTTGCTGGCAATGGTCTCTGCTGCAACAGCATGTTGCTGGCATTTGGTCAGTCCCCAGCCTGTGCTGGAGCCTGGAGTTATTCCTTCCCAGGGACAGGGGAGGAATTTTTTGAACTAAATGAGGCTCCTGTCAGCCCCTTTCTCCAGCCTGTCTAGGTCCCTCTGAATGGCAGCAAACCCATTTGGTCTGTCAGCCACTCCTCCCGTGTTTGTATCATCTGCAAATCTAATGACACATAGGTCTGTGCAGAAAAGCCTAATTGTCTTGCTGGAAGTTACTGTATGAAGATGACTTTATTTCCTTTCTCAAAATGCTTCAAAACTTTTGTATTTATGATGTTACTAATCTGATTCTGTGAATTGATTTTGTCAATACCGCCAGCTCTGACTGTTGGATGCTATTGCTTTCCATGCTGAGAAGGACAAATCCTCCTTCCACTTTGTCCTGGTTTGAGGTAAAATAGAACCAATTTTCTGTTCAGTAATTCTACTTTTCAGTTAAGTCTCTTCTAACTACCTCTCTGAAATCAATGGCATATTTTTCAGACAGTGTCTGCTTCTAGCAGATAAGGTCTGATATTTATAGTTAATACCAAGGACTGGTGTGCAGCGAGGCTCTTGCTTATACTTATTGCTATAACAACCAAGGTCAGCTAACTTTGTTACGTGCCATGTTGGAGTGTCAGAAGTGGAAGAGCGTAGAGGGGTCTCCCTTGGGAGAGGAGTTAAAGAGAGCATCTGTCGTTCATTCAGTGGCCACTCCAGCCCAAACCATGACACACTGTCAGCTCACAAGTCTTTGAATATGTAACTGAAATGGTCAATTAACATCTGAAATTGTTAATGGTATTCAGAGGATCCAGAAGACTGATATCAGACTGATGTCCCTGATATCAGATCTGCCTGATAACTGAGCTCACAGAGCCTATAGGTTGCAGGCTAGGAGGGAGGTCTGATCTCTGTGGTCAGTAGCATGCCAGTGCATTGCTTTCTTTCTGGGATTTGATTGCTTGTTGAAATATATCAAGCTGTATGAAACAGCTAGGCTTTTTTTTATTTCCTTGAAGCAGGTCTTCATTCATAAGTATATGGGTTGAAAGCATTTGATATGAATGGGGTTTGAATACTTTTATTTTTTAAAAGTAAACAGTGGAACAACCCTTAATCATCTGTAAGAAGCACAATAAAATGGAAAAAAAAAAGGAGGGAATATTTGCTTGTGGTATATCTTAAATGTATTCATTTTGGTGTTTTGGGCAAAGGATATTCAGGTTTTTTTATCTTGCTCATGCAAGAGGAAATGAGGAAAACATCTATTGCAGTAATTTACACTAGAAGAGTATGTTGGAATTCAGTTTGAGAGGTTTTTAATAAAATGTTTCTTAGTGGCCTTTATTTCTGTTTCTCCTTGGAATTCAAATTCTGCACCTCTTCCTTTCAAATAAGCAATTCTATACCAATTCAACTAACTTTCAGTGAAATGCTTATTGCAAATGCTTGGATGTGCTTCAGGGAAGTCTTTAGGTTATATCCTTCCTTTCTTTTCAAGATGAGAGCTATTGTATTATGACTTTTCATTCTTTGAAAGTCAAAGTGAGATTCTAATACTTGGTGATTCTAATTCCTGGTGAGGAAGAGAAAATAATTTTCTGGGTTGAACAGCATTAATTTACACAAGCATATGTGAAATTAGTCTATGCAATTTTTAAGTAAATCCTGCTATTTAAATTACCTTTTTGTCGTGTTGATCTTTGATTGCTGGATTCTTTCAAAACTAAATGAAAATGCCTGCAAACCTCCAGCTTTTATAATCAGTGTTTGCCTGCCTTCACTGCATGGCATTTTGGTTACGGACACATTGCAAATTCAGTATAAAATGAAGTAGGATTTTACATATAACCGGTATTGCAGAACTGATGTTAGCTTTCCAACGAAGCAGGCCAGTCTGGTCTCCGGCCGTCACTGCGTGCTGCAGCCAGTCTGTGGTGAAGGCTGTCACTGAAGTTCCACTTCCAATCCATCTGAAGGCCAGTGTAATTCTACTGCTGGATCACAGCAGCCCCTTCCTCCCCAACCCCCAAGGGAGCACTGCAACCTCCGCCCTTTCCCTGTGTTACCGTTCTCTTTGGACACCTTTGGGCAAACATTTCCACTCTGTAGGGAGCTTCCCTGTGCAACTGCTGAGAAATCTGGAGCCTACTTGCATCTACAGACTGATAATGAGCCCTGGACATGATTTTGTCAACGGTGAGGGCCCAACATGTCTTCCAGCTACTTCAAGGGCCCGGTAAGTTCAGCCTTTACACAAAAAATAAATGTAATTTCAAGTTTTTCTCAGATAAAGTATCGAAACCTGCTGACTGGCAGGTCTGGAGGACAAACACAGGTGAAAAGAAACTTCTGGTCAATCAGGGACTTCTAACAGCCGCAACGAGAGGGGTATACTGATGGCTAATGAAGAAAGAAAAAAATAGCTAAAAAACCAGTTTGAAATGTAGAAAACTAGAGAGAAAAGGGTATGTGTCATGTTAATACACACCAGAAAGAAATGAAAAAATAAATAAAATGTCTCAATGAACACAAACAAAATGTACTGAACTGCAAGTTGAAACTTTCTGGGTATCAGCAGGTATTATAGAATCATAGAATCGTCTAGGTTGGAAGGGACCTTCCAGATCATCAAATATTTAGCCCTGTATTTAGGATATATTTGAGTATTGTTGTTTGACTTCATTGACAGCTCTTCTATAGGCAGGGTAAAAATGGTGAAAGCTTCCAGCTGTGAGTACTGGAATAAAGGAAGGAGGAATACAGTAGTGCAGGCAGGGTGAAGGTTAGTCCTGTAATAGGCAGGGGCTTGTAGCCCAGCTGTATCCCCATGCTATAGGGCAGAGAGGGGGAACTGGGAAAAATAAAACTGAATCTTTTTGGAGTTGCAGGTAACAACTAGTGAGTGAAGGGAAGCTTCTCAAGTTTCAAAATTACAGCTGCAGATTATTATATTTTTTTTTTCTTACAATATACAGATGTAGTTACTGCTGTAAGATTGTTTTAGTGGGAAGATTTGAGATATGCACAGACTCTTTGGTCATATATGATCCTGACTTGAGATAAGTTAGAATTGCAAATGTGATTCCAAAATAATCATTGCAGTGCCCTTTCTATCTAGCAAAAGGGTCAAGATATTTGTATTATAATCCTGCAAAGGAACATTATTATCATGAAGTTAGTCATGAAATTACATCTCTGGCTTTAGAAACAGTACTCAGAATTGCAAGCAATTCACTGGAATCTGTGGGGGAAAAAGAATAGCTTTCAAATCCATTGTTGCTTTACGCAGCATATTTTTCATAAAGGTAAAAGCAAATATTTTTCTAGTAGTGCTGCAGTTGTATTATGATGTTTAAGATAATTTTTTATACTCTGTTCACCAGATACACTTACCTTTATGAGATACTGTTTTATGCTGCTTTTATAAAGACATTATTGCAAGATAAAATTACAGTGTCAATGAAGATGTTAGACATTTTAATGAAATAAGCCTAATGCTGCAGAACATGCACATCATTACAAAGTGGATGTAAATTGGGAGAACCATTTGCAGCTTACCAAATTTCTCTCAAAATTAAGCAAATGGGTCAGTGAAGATGATGGACGGGTTTTGTGTATGTTAATGAAGTAGAGAAAGTTAAAAGTGGCAAATGTGTTCTTCTGTAATATAATAAAGGTGGCTGGTGCCACCTTCTGGAGGTGGCCCTGATGATTCAGAGCACCTAGGATTCTAGACTGAAAAACGTGGGGTTTTTAAATGCAGTTCAGGACGTTTCAAACAAACAAACAAAAAACGTTTTAGCTACAAAGCGTGGAGAGAAGACATTGTGGAGCTCAGTAGCACTTGCTCTATCTGGGACGTTTAGGTTGTTTTTCCAGTGCTGGTTTTCAATTTTTGGCAGCCCTGACTCAAGATAGCTAGAAGCGTTCATCTCTTTTTCACAGAAAATGATCTCTTGTAAGTTATCTAACATTTTATAGTAAATGCCTGGTGTTCTTAATTTTTTTTCTTTGGGGGTATATCAGTGCTGCAGTGCCAAAGCAGAGGTCTAGGCAAGTTTTCCCAGGAGCAGCCTAGCCATAGAGCTGCCGGAATGTAGAAGTGAGTGCATGGAAAGCCATGTGGGACCAGGATCCCGACTGCTCTGCATCATCACCGGCAGGTTTTGTCATTCCAGGCAAGTTCTGTTTTCACTGCCGTTGGACAGCAGCAGATTTGCTCAAGCGTATCCTGGCTCGTTTGCTCAAGTGAAAAGATGCCACATTTTCCTTTAAAAAAACCCCGTGTCCTGATCCACGTTTAAATGCTGCAATTTATTCCTCTTTCTTCCATTCCCTCATTTCTTTGGCAGCTGAGAGGGAGCTCGTCTTCACAGTGCAGTTCTGAACCTTTTGTAACATGGTCAGGTAACCTCTGTAATTCAGGCCTGCAACTTGCATAAAAGGGCTTAGAAAACAAGACAAAACAAACACCACAAAACAGCAAAGGGAGGCTGTAGAGAATATGGCTGGGAGTCTTGGAGTTTTTACAGTCAGAGGAGAAGACTAGTAATTTTCTTGTCTTATTTCAGGCTTCGCTGTTTAATTAAGCCTCACTTTTTGAAGTTGCCACTTTCTTAGAATTTAATGATTCTATCTTCACTTCTTACAGTGGTTTAGAGAGACAGACCTTGGGGTCTTGATGGGGAAACTACTGTGCTTGGCTTTTAGAGGGGGTGCAGAGCGACTGGGGACAATGCAACTGCAGAACATGGTAACTGGCAGAAAATGTTTATTTTGGTTTATGTGCAAGTGCTGCACAGAAATGCACCCAATAGTTAATACTGAAGTAAAATAATAGATGGATGCATTTTTTTTTTTAGAGAGCATAGCTTCCTAGATGTTTGTGTGGGTTTGTTTTTTTTTGTTTTCTATTTCAAATTAGTATGTAGAAGAGAAAATCAATTGTCTGCTTGCTGTCTTCCCTTCAGTGTTGCTGTGATAGGATACTGCTGTGCTATGTTGGTTACTAGAAAGCTACTTAAATATGGGCCAGAGTATCTTATGCAAGTTGCAGCAGGGATCTCACAATTACACTTTTATTTTTGTAATACACTAGTATCCAGCTGGTAATGTGAAGATAGTTGTTGCTAATCTCCTTTCTAAGCACAGTAGTGTATCTTTTTTTCCCCCTAGAATACTGTGTGGGTATAGATTACTGTCTTCTGAGCATATGTTATCAGTTGCATAGAGCAGTATAGCTCAAAGCCCCCATGTTCATTGTTAATAAAAGCATAAAAGTCCCAGTAACATAGGTCAACTATGCATAGCTTGCTGACACTGTATCTCCTGTAGTGTAGGCTGATTTGGCCAAATGAAAGTTAAATGCACCTAACAGTGTTTAATTTAAAACTGGGTTCTTAGTTAGCTGTCACTTTCTCTAAAGGTAATTTTTTTCTCCAGATGTCACTGTTACTCTTGGAAGATTGTATTATACAATGATGTAGAAATTAATTAAGACATTGGGTAAAAACACTTCCAGTTTAAATATATGGGGGGAAAAAATTGGTCTTCTAATTTGAAACATGGAGAAGTAGAAAATAAAACTTATTACTGGTATGTTGAATACAGAGAAGAAAAGTTCAGATGTCATCCATGGTTGAGCAAAATTCAGTGAAACTAGTAATTAAAAGATTCCCAGCCAACCCTCAGTTGTAATTTAATATTCTCAGGAGAACACCAGGATGGTTGAGGTCACTTTCAAAATATAAATTCTTTCACTTTGCAGAAGAAACATATCATTAGCGCAGAGAAATGACTCAGTCTTTTCAAGTGCTGAGTACTTCCTGATGTTTGCTTCAGTAAAAGGTGATGTTGTATATATGTATACATATATGCACATATATCATTTTTGCAGTGTGAAGCCCATATGGAAAGCCATTTATAAGTGACATTAAACACACACAGGCTGAGGAATGTGGAAGGAATATTCTCCTGAGAAGTGCTGATCATGTTCTACCTCCAGTGGGTAGATTTTGTAAAACTGGATTGCACTTTAATGTTTAATGCCACCGGTCAATATTGAAATGGTTGAAAATTTTGGAAATTCGATGGGGAGGTGAAAAAACAGTTTATTTCTTTTGTTTTTTGAGGGAGGGATGGGACCCCAAAGTGCTCATTGACTATACTGTCAACATGTGTTCTCAGATAGTGATGACTCTGTAAATTAATCTGTGTGAGATTATGGTATAGTCAGAAATACAATCATATATGATTAAATGAATGTATGTGATGCTTTAACCCCAGCCAGCATCTTGGACTGTGCAGCCGCTCGCTCACTCTCCCAGGTTGGGATTGGGGACAGAATCGGAAAAGTAAAAGTGAGGAAACTCATAGGCTGAGAGAAAGACAGTTTAATAGGTAAAGCAAAAGCTGCGTGTGTAAGCAGAGCAAAACAAGGAATTCATTCACTGCTTCCCATGGGCAGGCAGGTGTTCAGCCATCTCCAGGAAAGCAGGGCTCCATTGTGCATAGCAGTTACTTGGGAAGACAAACGCCATCACTTGAACGCGCCCCCCCCCTTCCTTCTTCTTCCCCCAGCTCTATACGCTGAGCATGACATCCATGGTCTGGACTATCCCTTCGGTCAGTTGGGGTCAGCTGTCTCGGCTGTGTCTCCTCCCAGCTTCTTGTGCACCCCCAGCCTACTCTGTGACAGGGCGATGAGAGGAGCAGAAAAGGCCTTGACTGCTTAGCAACAATCAAAAACGTCAGTGTTTTACCAACACTATTCTCATCCCAAATCTAAAACACTTCTCTGAAAATTTTCCATTAAAAGGCATCATTAATTGTATAGTCAGAATACACTGAAGTATTCTTCTGGTAAATAGTGGTTGTGTAATACAGTGTAATTATATAAAAATATACATGCACACATTATAAATTTATAAAAATATATTTTTCATTATTATATATTTATTAAAAGCACACAATTTCCTGCATATTTAAATTGCTTAAGCTATTTTTTCTTTTTTTTTGCATCTTCAAAGAAGAACATCATGATGTTCTGAAAATGTATATTCAGTTTAATTATAAATGTAGTAATTACAGTGTTTCTTTCTCAGCAGAATTTGGTGTTTTATTTAAGAATACTTGCAACTAGGAAATTGTTCTTACTGTTCATCAGTGAAAACTGTTCATTCTATTTATTTGCCCCAGTGCAGTCTGCTTAGGTTAAAATAATAGTTGAATTCTTTATTGTGGCAATTTGACAGTCTGGGGAGGCTTTGTGCATGATGCCATCAGTTTGCTTCTCAGGTCCGTAACATGAGAAGTTTATCTTATTGCACATACTAATCCTGGCCTCTCCTGAGAAATATTGCCAAAGTTTTTGCCTATTTGTTGCTTTCAGCAGTTCACGTTCTGTCTTTCATTATCCTCACACCTTGTGACTCATTCAGATCATTCCTGTTTTTTCTGTTCAAATGTAGTTTAACTGCTTAAATAGTTTTGTTTAACAATGTTTGTCACTACTCCTTCTTAATTAAATCAAGCACCTTCAACATCATGCACAAATTTTTCTAGCTTACTGTCTCACCTGCTTACTTTATATCGTCCTTGCCCAGGTCTCTTTACATCATTGAGGATCTGACAAGCTGTTTCTGTTTCCCCCACAAATGTTTCCCTGCCTCTGTCTATAAGCACAATATGTTAAATGTTCTTCCTAAGTAAGTTTAGCTGGATAGTCTTCAAGCTTTCAGAATCAACTGTATTTTTTTCTCCATCTGGATCTTTGTAAATACATAGACATATCAAGGCCTACTTTTATTTATTTAATTAATGTGGCTCTTTTATTCTACCATTTCTTGGATTTTTCTCTGAGCATATGTTCTGTGGGGAAGGACAAATTAGCCCTCTAGTATTTGTACAATATTTGGTATTCTGGGGTTTTAAAAATAAATATGTGCTTGGCAGTGCCTGCGCATAAGAGAGAAATCTGGCACCAAGCACCTACAGTTTAATTAAATCCATTTTGTATTTTGTACTGAAGTATGCAGGGACAAGAGGCATATAAAAATGGAAGTAATATAGTCATGATATAATACTGACAATCACTGTTAACAATGCTGCCGTCAAACAAGTATTGCAACATACGTGTAGTGTGTTTAAAATCATACTTTTACAGACCAAGATAGTTTCTCATCCTACAATTCTTGTTGAAAATCTTGAGTACCTCCGTGAAAACCATGAGGGTAACCCATGGAGTTGTTATAGTTGTCTAACGAAGATCACTGTTGAATCAAAAAAGCTGAAATGGATTAATTTCGTTTTTAGCTTTCCTGATTTCACTTTCAGATTGTTGTATTTTGGGCACGTAGGAATAGATGTTTTAATATGAATGCTACGTGTGGAATATTTTACTGATATCTAGATTAGTTCCTATTTTGGGGAAGGTATTTAGGTCTGAGAAAAGCAGACAATACTGAGGGTGGGGCTTTTTAATTAATTTCCGACATCTTTGGAACACTAAAAGAAGTTAAGAACTCCCCTGTAGGAGAAGTCCCTGCTCTGTCAGAGGCTGCAGCTCATGTTCTTGCATCAAAGCAGCATGTTGGGATGTGGTCAACAGGATTCAGGATCAAGAGACAATGGGGATGCTGGTTTGGGTTCACCTAGGTTCATGAAGTATGTTGTCAACTCCTGCAGATGATGGGCCAAGCTCAGAAAAGCTAAGATCAAGTGGGCTTTATGTACAGGTAAGGAAATTTAGTATTTCAAAGACCAGACTCTGGAGTCTTTGAAAATTAATTCTCAAAGATTACACATTATAATTCCAAATTTCAAATTTATCTTCATTTTCTTGTAACGCCCCTTGCTTTTTACCAGGAGAAATCTATCTGAATTCCTTAATAAATCTTCATTCTTGTGGGATATGTCATTTCAGTTGGAAATATTGACACAGCAAATATTCACAGCTCAAAAACAGTGGGAGCAAAAATATCTATTAAATATCTTGAAAGCTGACAGTAGTTTTCATTCCTATTTAACATGAGTTGCCATATCTCAATGAAAGGAGCAGAAAGAGAACTTCCTGTTGCTCTTTTATTAGCTTTTAGTCACCTATGCTTCAATAGCCCCCAGTAAGTGTAATAATAATTAGACAAAATAAACAAAATAGGACAAATGTGGGGGAAAAAAGCTGATGCACAGAGAAAAAAGAAAAGATAATTTTAATACAGATATCTCTGCATGTCTAAGTGATTGATCAGTGAAAGGAAAGCACCTCTTTTCAGTGATGTTTTTGCAAAGCTGTGACATAGTTGAGAACGAGCCGTCTAATTACTAGAACAGGACTGAGTGCTGTTCAGTAGTTCAGGTAAAAACAAGTAGCTTCTTCCAGTAAGGGAAAAATAACCGTTTTGGGTTTGATCTTTTACCTCTAAAATATGAACAGATAAGTTGCAATCAAGAAACATGTTGAGTTTTTGTACTGGTTTTCAAAACTTTTTTTAAAAGCAGTGGTGACTTTAATAAATACATTCAGGTCATGTGCATATTCTTAGATCAAAAGAGTGTTCAGTAAGTCATGAGTTTTTTGAAAGCCAATGTGAAAGCTAATTGTAAAGATGAAGATCAGAGTGAAAGATCATTTCTATGAACTTTCTTGTTATGTCTAGCGTAGGAAATATGCTAGGAAGTGCTCCCTTAGGCATTGATGTGTGTTTAACCTCCTGTTTAAATGTCACTGCTTGGCTGATGTTCTTGTTGTTTCCCCTCCTTAAAGGCAGGAGCAGTGTCTGTTCTTAGCTTTTTAGGAGCAATAATTAACATTAATTGGTGAGTCATACAACATTCTGTTGCAAGAAATAAAACAGAGGCTTAACTCTTCTGCCACTTGAATTGCTCACTTTCTAAGCATTTCCAGAGTAAAAGTAGTCTTTCTAGTAGGTCAGTGCAAGCATCCCTCCCTTGTTAATGCAACTTAAGCTAAATTTTGTGAATGTCCAAGAGGCCTCTGTTACTGTGAAGAAGCACCTTTCCTTTTCTCACCCATCTAGTACACCTCTGACTCAGCAGAGGGGAATCTTCACCAACCAACCACTTACGCAGGAGGTCAGTCGAGATGATGGTGAGAGTCCACACTGGTTTACCAATGTATGAATATCATCCCAAATTTATTGGAAGGCTTAACCTTTTACGTATGTTTAAGAATTTTTTATCCCCTGGCTGAAGGGTTATGAAGGTGTAGCGGATTGCAGTAGAATGTTCAAAGTCCTGAATAATTAAGACTGTTTAAAAGCAAAAAATTGTGAACATTGGCTAAATGCATGTTATACAACTGTCCTACAGATACTGTGTCTTTTGCATAGCCAGGTTTTCAATCAATCTCTATGTAACATCTCAATTTTGTTATTTGTTTACTTCTCAGGTGATACCATAATTCTAACTGCAATTACAAGCATCCACTTAGAATCTACTATCTCTACTTCTAAAAAATTACTTGTGTTCCTGCCATCTCTTTGCTATGTTTCTGATATGTCCAGTCTTAGTTATATAAAAATTTCTAAAACTTTTTACAAATTGAAGATAGTTATCCTTTTGATTGCTATTCTCAAATGCATTGCTTTTGATGAACCAGTGCATTTGATTTAGTGAATTCTTAAAATAGTCTTGCATCACAGGCAGAAACAAGGAATTATGTAAACAAAGGGCGTGTCTAGGCTGCAGATTAGACTAGCACACTGTTAATTAGCTTTATTAAAAACTGTTGTGAAAGTCTTTCGAAATAAAACACTGACCAGGCTGAGATACCCTATGCAGTTGATCTGGTTTTTTTCCTTTGCTGTATGACACGTGCTTGCAGGACAGTACGAGTTTGTGGAGACAGTGCTCTTCCCAGCAGTGACTTTCCAATATCCGAAACTTGCTGCCTATGCGCTGCTTCAGATATGTGTAACACAGATGGGGTATGTTATTCCTTGTTTAATCTGAGCTGGATGGCTGTGGAGCTTCCTGACTGCTTCAGACTTCTGTGTACTTCCTCCTGTAATCTGTCATTGGTCTCCAGCTTCACTTGGCGGTGGGGAACAGCCGAAGTTTCTCTCTTTTTGTGCAGGACTTGTCAAAAGTAGGTGACAACACTGTTAAGAAATAAACCAACAGTGCTGAAGTTAGACTTTTTGAGGGAAGAGATTTTGTGTGCTAATCTAAACTTCTGAGCTGAAAGAACAAAAATTTGATTTTGTTGCTACCAGCAAAAAAAAGCTGGATGAACTGTTTTGGTCAAGGGGAAAAGGGCAAAGGACTTGTATCAATGAAGCTGGACTTTGAAGTCACAGGAATTTAATTTCCTTCTCCCTTTCTTCCCCTAGTTTCTTTGGTGAATAAAAATAACTGTTTGAAAACTTTTGACCATGACAGTCTTGGGTACAAGTAGAGCCTAAACACTGAGAACTAATATGTTTATTTTTCCTCATTCCCATATAATGGATGTTTATGCAATAAAGGATTGGTAAAATGGGCTGTACTTGGCACCTTGGGAACATCTTTAGCATGTTTTCTATACTCGCTTACTCATAGTTTTTCCTGATATATAGCTGATCACAACAAGGTTTTTTTTTCCCCCTCCAGAGAAATTGTTAGCAGATGTCATCCTTATTTGTGTATCTCCATTTTATTTGTTTTTGCATGAACAAACAAATGCACAATTACACACACATCTAAAGATATATTGTAAAAACGAAAACTCATAATATTTGGTTTCTTTTGTGAGTTTGTATCTTTGCTATAATAAGAAACATTTTGATGGGTCAGAGCAGTGGTCCTTCTGCTTCAGTAGTCTCTTTCCTGTCAGTGGCCATAGAAAAGGTTTGTTAGAGAGAAATCACAAGCATAGCTGGACTCCAGTGTCATCAAGTGCGTCTTTTACATCCACAGATGTCACAATTTTGTAAGCCCCATGGGTGCCCTCCTCAGCTTTCTCCTTTCTAAACAGAGCAGTCCTACCCTCTTTAGTCTCTCCTAAATTCTGTCCCCTTGATCAGTACCTCTTTTCTGGACATTTTCTGACTACTAGCACTCTTCTTGATACTCAAAGACTGGAACTGCATGGAGTACTCAAGATACAATCAAACTGTTTTTTTACAGTGACAAAATATTGTTTTATTTCTGTTCTGGTCAGCTGTTCTGACCAGCTGAAGGTCATGTTTATACATCTATTGCTGAAAGTCATTAACAATATTTCTACTAAGAACCACTAGAAAAGGTTTGTTTCACCTCCACACCTGAGACTGGGTCATAAATATTCTTTCTTTTTGTGGGACATGTGCTTCTATATTTTTTTTTAAACCCTGAAAGGAGAATGAAGTTAATAGCTCAATAAGGGATGTGCATCTGCATAGGAAAAAGCCATTCTATTTCATCAGGCCCCATATTACCCAGAAGAAATGAAAAAAAAACCAAACTAGAAACTGCCCTGCTATTTCAGCTGTCTCAGTAAGAGCATGTCTCAGCTAGCACAGCAATTCATGTGCTCGCTCAGGAGAGTGGGAGAAATTTCGAACTTTACTGAACACTGTCGTTCAGTGTCTCTAATATCTGTACTTTAAAATCTGTGTTTTACAAAGAAAACCAAATGCTCTTTGCTTGGTTTCTGAATGTCTTCTTTTGTTTCTTTATCAGCATGATGGAGGTCCAGAAGATGACAGCTGCTCTTAGAGCACTGAGCCCACAACTGAATACAGTTGTATACTAAAAATTGTTGTATACAGCATACTAAAATGTGATTTAAAAGGGCTTAGAAGTATCTTTGCTTTTTCTACATCGCAAGTAGAATGGGATTTCTGGAAATACTCTCATGATGTGATATATGTTAATACTGAATTACGTTAGGTTTATGTGAAATGCACTCTACATTTCAGTAACATAAACTTCAAAATCATAGTTATTTTCTAACATTTAATAGTGTTCTACACTGCCATTTTTTTTTCCCCAAATGATTTCTCTGATGAAATATAACACCACTTGCTGATGCTATGATCTTTCTGCAAGTTAAGCATAAGGCATTTTTTTTAATAGATAAATAGTGTTTTTAAATACTAAGATTAAAATGATTCGCATCTATGAAACATCTTTTAATTGAGTAGTCTACACGTATTTTATGGTGCAGAGAACATGCTGGGGGCTTACCACAGTAAGAGGGGATAGTGACTGAATTTTAGAGAAAAAAAGCACATTAAAAAGGAAAATGAACAAAAATAGCCAATTTAGGATACAAATTAAGACAACAATCCTGTTGGTGTTGTATTGTGAAGAAATAGTGGCAGTATTTCCCTACATTTTGCATCCTGAAAATACTGTTCTAGTATATAGTGTTTTTTCTGCTTGAGAATTTTGATGAAAACAAGAGCTCAGAAGGAATGCTGGTAATGTTTTATTCACTGTATTATTTTTCTTATTAGAGACTAAAAAAAAAAAAAAGCTCCAAACTTAGATTTTTCTGGAAGGTATCTTATGTCACAAATATGCGGATCAAGAAATCTGTATTTCATTACTTGCACACTCTCCTTATAACATGGAGTTGAGCTTTATTCTAAAGCATGCAACTTGAAAGAACTGTTTAACACCTATAAACATATATAAATTTGATTGAGACTAATAGACCTGTGAGGTGGAACACACTTAGTGATGCTAAAAGTCAGTTTTTGTAATGAAGTAGTCATTGTTCAAGACTTTTAGTGACTGAGTATCTTGAATTGCCTGTCGGTTTTCTTAGTGCAGCTGATAGAGTGGGAAGGGTGATGCAGGATGTGCTGCCCTGGGACTTATGTCCGTTTCTTGGCATGTGTTGTAAAGAACCAGCATGAGCCGGAAATGATGGTGGCAAGCCAGGGGAACTAAAGGCCTGTGCAGGAAAAGGGGGAAGTGTGCCTTCCCAAAGAAAACATAAACCTGCAGAAAACAAGCATGGTAGTGGTGGTCATAGTTACGGCAGTGTTGTCTTCTGATTGTCCCTCATTTCTTCTGAGAGGTGCCATGGCCTGACACTGTAGCTAGCACTGCTTGGCAAGAAGCATCCCTGTTTCTCCCAAGACTGTCTGTATTTGTCTTAAGAATGCCTCTTAAGGTTTTAAACAAGTGTTGGCTCTTTCATTGCAGTTCTCGTGCTTACATACCTTTCCCATCTTTTGTCATGGGTGTGATGTAAGGAATGAAAAACATGGGGTTTAATTCTTCCTCAGTAATTTTGTGGATATCTAGGTAGAAGAAACTTGACCATGCAAGTCCCCAGGCAACCTGATCTACCCTTAAAGCTACCCTTGCTTTGAGCAGGAGGTTGGACTGGGCGGCCAGTGTCTTCAAACCTAAATGAAATACGGGTTATATCATTCCATAAGCAGTATAACTAAGTAATTTGAAGTCAGGCTGTCTAAAATTGTATCCTGTGTACAGGAAAAAGCAAGAGCGTAGTTCTTATCAGCACTTTAGAATTTGGGTCTGAATTCAACAGAGGGAAGTGAAATCCAGTCATCTAATATAGAGTTGCAAAGGAATTTTGTAAAAGCCCACAGCCGGAGAAGCTCTTATGCAAAACAAGCTTGCAAATGTGTGTGTTTGCATGTGTGTGTGTGTTTGCATATGTGTGTGTGTGCATGTGTTCAATTTCTAGCTCTAGACCTACTTTCAATGTGCACTTGTATTGTATGTATATAAGACAAGAGTGAATTACTGATATTGTATCATGCTAGTTTTGCTTATATTGTCTTATGGGTTGCCCAGAGAGAGGAAACGCTAATATTTGCCTGTGTAACAGTGACTTGGAGCAGTCATTGTTTATGTAAGTATGCATTAATACTTTGATAGCTCTCGCTAATAAAATTAGGCTTATAAGAACATAATTTGTTTGAACTAAATGAGAGCTAAGTCTTTGTAAATTTGTAAGTGCTTGATCGGTATTAAATGTTAAACACTAAGAGATGTATGTTGTCTATTGCATTCTGTTAATGATTTCAACTACAGTCTATTCATCTAAATATCAATGTCCTACCTAAAGACTGACTCTTCTGGAAGTTTGGCTAGTCAAATAGACAAATAGATAGAATCTGGTATCATCTGAAGAATCAAATTTGGATGTTTTTGGATTCTAAATACACTTGCCATCAACTTAATCTGTTAGCAGCAATTGCTGCAGCTAAATTTTCACATCATCTTTTTAGGATAAAATAGGATTTTTCCCCTCTGGGTACAGTTGATTATTTGTTCAATACATGCCTTGCTTTCTTGTCTTAGTATTCTGGAGATACAGGATATTCACATAGTAACTATTTCTATCAGTTCTGTTTCTAGATTCTGCTTTTTTTTTTTGAGATAAAATTTATCTGTAGGTAGGTATATCCACAACTTTAGGTGGAGTGGGAAAGAGAGTGGGTGAAGCTCAGGGAATGTGTCTACAGGAAGAGAGGTGTTTGAGGGTCTGTCTATGCTGCAAACTTCACTCAAGTAAGAAGACCAATAGACCTCCTTGACTTGACCTTTCCCTCCTGTTCCAAGTAAGAAGTCCTGAACTCCCTGTGCTGGCACCTTGCTGGTCTATTGTTAGCTCTAGAGTGTCATGACTACAACTTGTCACTTCTAACACGATTTTATGTGCTTCCCTCGTACCGTTTTGTGCTATGGACGCAACTGCTGAGCAGAACAGCAAGTGCAGTTGACTGGTGTGAACTTTCAGCAGACAGGTCCCATGTCGAGTACGTGGCTGCATCGGAACTATAAGTCCTGTAGGATTGGGATCGGTCTTAACCAACTATCTCACCAACCAACCAACCTCCCAGCCAGCCAGCTTCACCAACCAAGTTCATCTTAATATTGTCTGTGTCTTGCTTTTGTCAGAAAGGTGGTTGTCTTGTTGTCTTGTTGAATCTTGTGTTTTACAGAAAAATGCTGGCATATATGGGATCTTGAGGGGTTCTATTCTAACCCTTTAGTTTGGGGTTCAAACTTAATGAACTTGGGTGCTTGACATTAAATGCAAAAAGATGCTATAATGATGATTTGTTTTAAAATCAACTGGTTTTCAGGTAGTTCAGTGTGTGTAAGTGTGTGTGTGTGTACACTATGTAATCTCCTGTTGTGTGTGTTATGAATTATCACATAAAAAGCAAAAAAGATTGATATAAACTCATTCAGATCTGAACAACAAGATGAAGTTCAATTGCTTTCAATGGTGCAAATCAGCAAGTGAGTAAAAAACAAGTTCCCAAAGCTTTTGTAAATGGAGATTGATACACTCCACAGAGCGAAGCTGCTATTCTGCTGCTTCTGGACAGGAGCTCTCCCCTGATGAAGGCCTCTTGGGCATGGTACTTGAACAGAATAGTTATGTGGAAGTGCTGAATTACTATGAGAAACCCTAAACAGTAATTCTTGATGGATGAATATTTCCTATTTTTTGATATCACAAAAACTATTTACATATTTTCAAGAAATTACCACAAGCAATTTCTTTACCTTGTATTTCAAGATGCTTCTTGTGCCCTGCAGTGGAGGAAAGAGATTATATTTGCGTGGAAGGGTTGGATGTATTAGGAGGAAGGGAAAGGGATACAGGGATGCCCTGTGTGAACGTTTGAAGTATCCGCATTACCCCATCCTAGAACAAGACAAAGGGATATGGATCTAATCCCAGATTGCAGAATTCTGGGAAGAGGCTTTGTGTATGGGAATTAGAGCAATTTACTTTCTGTTCCATATCAAAAAGCCCCTTGTTCTTCTCAGGTCTCATTTTTATTTTGTTGTCTTTTTCCTTTCTCTTTCCTGTCTTGTACCTCTTTCTGACCTTCTTCCCACCCACTCCTACGCACAACCCACCTGTCTTGGAGTCAGAAGCTTTCCGTGTAATCAAGATTTAAAGCCCCACCCCTTACTAGTGCCTACTCTCCTTGTCCAGCTTTATGGTATCTCTATCCTACCCATTCTGCCAGTCTTTCAGGCTTGTCAGCTGTCAAGTGGGTGTACAAGATGCTTACCAGATGCACTTGCTTGTGGCTCGCCCACACATCCGTTGCCCTATCCAGTTTTAATGAGAATGATTAAATACTCACCTTTTTTTCTCTACCTCTTCCTGCTATAAGTCAAAGGCTCCTCATACCCTTGCTCTCTCTTGATTATGCTATTTTATACTTTATCCTGGGCCTTTGATTGACATTTGTACCCACCCACTTCCCTACTGTTGTCTGAGAACCAACCTCCACAAGTGTGTAAGTGCAAACATTTAGCCATCTTGCTTTTTCTTTCCTTATGCTATTTTTCCTCCTCTTCCCTCCCACCTTCTTAGACAGCTAGGGCTGTGTCTCAACATGGAGTGGATATACTTCACATTCTGTTTAGATGTGCTTGTTATTCCCTTTAAACACATCTAAACAGAGTAATATAAAGCATAGGTCTGATTCATCAGTTCCACAGTTCATTTATGCAGATAAATAACCGAGTTTCCACAATGTTTCAAAAAAAATTTTCCACAGATGCCTACTGAAATATCTTGGGATGTTGGAAATTCTGTATCAGTTGACGCTGTTTTGAGAACAAGTGAGTGCATTTGAAATGTGGAATGTATATGCATTTTTGTCACCCCCCAGTATTTGAATATATTGTCCCTCTATCTTCTACTCCCTTTTCTCCACTGAATTAGAAAACATAATTTTTAAAATGTTTTTACAAAATCTGTTAAAATTTCAAAGCAAAGTGCTAGCATGCCAATTTCACATGAACCGCCTGGAAAATGAAGGCCTGCACCTGGAAGATTTTTCCAGCTCCTACTGGAGTTTCTCGAAGTCCTGGTGTAATTCAGTGTAAACAGTGATGTCTGTCAGAGAAAGACAAACCAAGTTACCATGCTTTATTATGACACAGTTTTTGTGTTATAATACCACAGTTGTTTGTCTGTGAAAGAGGCGAGATCTTATGAAGGATGATACTTATCTGTCAACAGTAAAATCTTACTGTACTGGCTTATTCTAGGGCAGTCAGGCAGATTTCATCTTTAAAAGATTTCATCTTTAAAAGATTAACTTCACAGTAAGGTGTTGTCTTATTAGCTAAGATTTTGGGATAACATGCTGATAACTAGACAAAAAGTTTGTTTTGTGCAGTGAAAGAAACACTTGTCTGTGCTGAAAGAAAAACGTGTCTGGGGTAATGACTTTATTAGGGGTTTTCCTTTTGGTCTTTTTGGTTGTGTAATGTAATGACTACTTTGAAGTCCAAAATGGTTTTTTTTCTGAATAACAGCTGTTTCTATAGCAGCTGGTAGTGATATTGTAAATGTTTTGTGCTAGATTTTCTGATGTAGCTTCAGACTAGAATGCATAAATCATCCCTTTCCCCAGCAAATGATACCCTCATCAGAAATTTTCTATTTATGTATGTGAGCCTATCCTGAATTATTTTATTCTGGGGGACATCCTTGCAGATTGCAAATGAGGAAAATAAAGAGCTGCAAGAGTATATATCCTTTCAAATCTAGCACAAAAACAAAAGACAAAATTCAATTTACAGGGAGATATCTATTTTTATTTTTTTAATTTTGATCAGAATTTTATGTAAATCAGAACATGCTTTGAACAGATGAATTTTGAGCTGATCTTTTGATTATTTATGTATATATTTTTCTATGTTACCAGGTGATAGTAGACACAGTACATTAAGTTTTGTAGCTGAAGTTCTGTCATTAACATTGTGTCTGGCATTTCCATCCCNCTCTTGGCTTCAACAGAGCCTCCAACTCCCCCCCTCTCCCCCTTCCCCCCCCCCCCCCCCCCCCCCCCGCCCCGTAAATTCAGTTCAAATTAAATTTATCATTCATAATCTTAAATTATAGAAACACTTAATTCTGACAGCCTCTAAATTTTTTTTGTTTTGTTTTCATATGGCTTTTAAAAAAATATCACATAACCCCCCAACTGAAGGAAAATTTTTCATTTTGGGTTAAGTAAAGGATTTCTAGTAAATGGAAAGCATACTGTTTGTACTTCCCCCCTCAACTCTCAGGCAATTTAAGGGTCAATGACAGACCTTTTGAATTTGTTAGCTTCACCATGTTTTGTCTTGTACTTTGTCCTAAGCAGTCACAAATGTATTATATTATTTATCCATACTTACATGACTATATTGGCTTCCTGCTGAATTCAATTTTGTTTCGTTTTTTAAAAGAAATGATGTAGTCCCATGATGTGCAAGTTAAGTCTGAGGGAAACGTAGAATTTGTATTCATCTGAATTCAGTAACAGATAATAGAATTAATATCTTGTGGGAAGTCAGTTGAAGAAGAGGTATATGCTCACCTAAGCAGTGTTTTGAATTCTTTCTCCAGAATCAGTGTTTTGAGATGCAGGGTTAATTAGAACTGCATGAAAAGCATGTAGTGGGACGTCCTGAAATGAATTAGTATTTCAGTAATGGGTTATGAAGTAGGCAATGTTAAAAATGGATGCTTTTGACACCTGTGAAGTGCCTCAGAGTGCAGAATACTGAAAACTAATAATTCAAAAGTGGGTTGAAGAGCTGTGGAAAATTAATGTGCCCACATAGTATATGCCCATAGCATAGAGGTAAGCCTTTATGCACAGCCATCTTCATTACTGTGATGATAAGCATTCTAAAACACACAAAAGCCCAGTATTGCAGTATTTTAAAAAAAAATTGCAAAAGACCTAATTAACTCTCTGCGTTAAAATCAGTATGCTGTATTTACAGTGAATTCCTATTGTTCACAGCCTATGGCTGCTGAAGGGATGATATCTAGCTCTGAAGACTAAATCAAAGAGCCTGAGAACTATTTCAATAAAGTGAGTCTTTAACTTCATTGGAAACACACCAGATTGCATTTTGCTACCCTAGAGCCACTGAGGTCACTGTTTATTTAAAAAGTTAATTTCTTGTAAAGTTTCATATAGCTGCATAAAGTTCAAACAAAACTCTTCCTGATGGTAATTAATACTGAGTTACAGAATATAAACGTTCATGGAGGAACATTAACTCGATGGTGAACATTTTCTATAATTTGAGTCTCCAGTCACTGTAAAGAAGCAAATTGATCTTTCTTGAGAAACCTCAGCTCTTTGTCATCCATGTAAATTTTATATGCAAATATCTGCAAGCTAAAAGCAGCTGGAAAATTACCTTTTTAATGTCATACATAAATGCTTGGTGTTGTACTACAGATGGTGAATTTGTTGTCTGCTAAACAAATTCCAGTGTGATTAGGGTCTTACAATCTTTAGAAAACTTTTATTTTGTGGTGAATATGCCAATAATGCTGTTAGTGTTCTTTCTAGCTGCATTTAAAGTTAGGTCTGGGGTAGATCCCACTATATTGCTGGACTCTGCAAGATTGGTAGGGTGAGGTAAGTGCCCGTTGGCCATGGTGCCATGACACACTGCGTGCTCCGTGTTACAGCTGGAAAGAAGGGGACCCTTACTGCACTTGATGCAATGCTTAGGGCTGGGAATAGATTAGCATTTGAGAAATTAAATTATCAAGATCCAATGTATTGTTGGACTCTCGCTCACAGACTGGAAAGGGGACTGATGTCCTTTCAATCTCTCTTTTACTTCTATTTTACTGTAACTGGTGGGCCAGTCCCGAAATGAGAATAGTGTTGATGGGCTGGGTTCTAAAGCTTAAAATAAATATTTAGTTTTCCCTGTGTATGCATTTCATATAGTTTTGAGTACAGTTTTTCTGTCCTATCTAGAGTAATAATCCGCATACTTTTCTTTCCAGCTTCTGTTTTTGATTTTTCCATACACTTCAGCAAAGAGGTGATATAATGATTAGATTGAAGTGCTCAAGTCAGACGAAAGGGCAAAAATATCAATATTAATTCTATATATCAAGAAAAATGAAAGTAAAGATTCAATATTTTCAAAGAAGGAAGAGACTGATTTTCTAAGTATTTTATGATTATAAAATCTCTCTTGAATCCAAATTGCATAATTCATATCATTCCAAAGAAGGCAAAATCCCTGGTCTAGAGTATAATTTAAAATGTAAATTTCTCATATTTAGATAATTAAGTGATACAAATTTGAAACTAATGATTACTTTGTGAAAAGTGCAAATGTGTGTGTCTCTGGTAAATTGCTATAAAATTATAAAGTGGAGAATTTCAATTTCTACTAATGTAACTGAGGTGTGCCTTCATTACATTCATTGCCATTTTTGTGTATTGACATCCTTATAAGGTACTGAATAATTAGGCTTTGAGTCACAAATTGCCAGTACTAGAAAGAGTAATTGTACAGGAATGTTTTTTGGTAGTTTTAGGTGAAAACTTTAGATGTAGATGCGAAGCATCTTCTAGATAGAAGATTTCCCCTCTTAATCATTCTGGAAATGTATTCCTTAGTTAATCTCTTATAGAATGCTTTGACAGCATACATATATTCTATGGCTGGCTGCCCTAGCGAGTCAATCAGAACTAGCCACACAATGCTTCCCCTGCTGCCGGTTGCAAAGAGTGCGCAATAATCCTTGAAATAGCTATGTTGTGTTAAAGTTAGTAATTTCAGACCAAAAATACATCCAGCTGATGTAGATCTTCTCCCCCTTTGTCCAGTGTCATAAACATTTGAGAGTTCATATACACATCATAATGGAAATGTGAAATTTAAATAATTTCTGTTTAGAATTGCTCAGTATCTTTGAGAACTTAGAAAGATTTCCAAACCAGAAAATGGAATTTAGATAAGCTGTGATACAAATTTTGGTTTTGTAAGGTAAAATGTATTTGTTTCCTAAATAGATTTACTGAGGAAATGTGTTGGTGTTCAGTAAGGTTTAGCAGGAACAAAAAAAAGACTCATCTCATCTTGTAGTTCTAGCCCAAGGGAGAATATTATTTGGCTGTTATGGTATGATTACTTTCTATGCATTTGATACTTCTCATGTGCTATAAGTGGTTTCTCCTAGGACATAGGCTTGTCCATATCTATGCCTCAGTCAATAATTGCTGTTGATGCTCTGGGGGAATCCAGCTACGATTTTAAAGAGCGTAACGCACTTCCCTCTTGTCTATTTTCAGCTAACAAATTTAAAACTTTTAGCTGAAGCCATAATTGCATGGTTTTAGTTCTTGAGGCATCAGGTAAAGTTCCACATTGATGACAACTAGGTATTATTGCCTGAAGATGGCTTAGGGAAAGCAAGTTGTACAAAGGTAGGAGAGACACTGAATGAGCAGAAAAACATCTTGTTTCAAAGAGCTCGCCCAACTTCCTGGGTGGGATTTGATAGTTTAAGTATCATCCATTAAGTCCAGAGCTAGTGGAGCTGAGGCGTTACGGGTATATTAAAACTGCATGAGTATTAAATGAAGAGAAAATCCAAACACTTTTGTCAATATATATGCATTTTTCTCCAATTATATGTTGCAGAGTTTGTAGAAACCCTTCATGAAAAGTTAAAATAGTGGGTTTTAAGCTGATTTCTGTCTAGTATTGAATAGCTGAAGGACAGAAAACATAGAGATAGTTTGTAAAATCAGAAGAATTTTATTTCCTTAAGGGAGATTCTTGTGAATATATTAGTATAGCAAGTGTTATTACCCTGCGTGTTGGGATGGAATATATACACCAGTTAAGTTTTCATTTGGGACCACCAAAACTAGACTGACAAACCTTTGTCTTGAGATAAATAACCAAGCCCTATTTGAGGCAGATGATTCATTAGTTTCATATGGACTAGTAATTAACAGAAAGGAAAGAGATAGCTAGAAACAAATGCAAAAAAGCTTACAGTATTTCTAGTCATAAAAAATCATGCTTTAATTATGAATGAACCCGATATTATCTTTGTGAGCTTACAGACAGCCTAACAGAATAGCTCTGAGAGAAGCCACCTCATTCATTTAGCTCTTGAAATGTAGAGATCATTATTTAAGAATTTTACAGCTAAAGAGAATCTTTTAGCAAAGAAGTTAAATGTGTTAGGTATTAAAAACAAGAAAATCTTTGCGTGATTATTATATAGTCACTATGGAGGCAGATACAGTTTTCCACCTCTACGTGGAAGAACTGGAAGAGTTAAGGATTTATCGGACAAAATAGTCAAGGGTATTTTCGAAGAGGTACCAGAACCCTTACAATCCAAATCAGAGGTTTAGAGAACTATGCTCATTCCTGCTGTCTTCAAATAAAGTCATCCTTGTATATAAGCAAAAATAAGAGCCTGTGGATCAAAATAACTTAGCTGTTCAGATTCCTAGAACTTATCTCTGTTATCATTCTACTTTTGGTTTGTTGTTTTTTTTTTTACTTGTGATGAATTCTTCACTGCTGACAATGTAATCCACTTTGAAGATTTTTCCACATTTAGATAGATTTAGGTAATCTTTTAGCTTTAACTTTTTGGAACTTACAACAATATGGCAGCTTTATGATATGGGTGCATTAGATGGAGTTTAATTATAATTGCATCTTGAGAGCTACACCTGCTGTATTTCACATATTAATAGAAATAATGAGGAACTAATTAATAAAAGTACATGCGCAGGTGGAAAAGTTATATATAAACAGGAAAGCCTTTCTGAGGTGTCACAGCTTCTCTTCCAAGAATAGCATTCCACAGATGATTCAGATTTTGAATGCTGAATACAATTTTCAGCATTCTTACCTGGATAATAAATTTTTTATTTTTTTTTTTTTTATTCTCTGAGGGACATAGTTTGGGAACATGAGTGCTAAACCTTCCGAGGGGATGAATTTCTCCTTACATATTGCACAGGACTGTCTGGATTGAGGTACAATGAAGAAAGATAACAAAACAAGAAAGAGTAATTTTACCAAACAAGAATGTAATTTTTATTATTTGAAGGGAAAATAGAGATGTTACTCTAATATTTACCTCCAAGAGCTAGATTTTTTAGTTAAAATTGCCAAACATCAGGATATAAATAAGTAAAGATTCTACTTTACTGTTTTTTTGTTTTGATGACGTGCTAGCGCGTTAACCTGAGACAGTTACACAGCCACATGCACCATCTATTCCACCTGGTGAAGAAACTGTCACTCCCTGAGCTGCAGTGTAGACTAGAGAGTAGGATTTGTTATGTTTCAATATCAGGGCATGTGCAATCACTGTCTATAGCAACCGGCAGGCACACCAGTCCAAATGTGCCTAATAGTGCTCTCAAGTGTTTTCATTTGAGACTTATTACTTCCATCTCCTGCTGTTATTTCAGACTTGCAAGTGATCTGAATTAGTATTCCTGTGACCCCAATTGTCACACTTTTTGCTTTCTGGTTTTGAAACAACGTAGTACTGGGTTGGTGCTAAGGCTGTCTATCATAGTTACAGCCATATATGAATACAAAAGAGTCTTAATGAAATGAACAATTTCCACTGTTAGTAACATAAATAAATCGAAACTGTGCAAAATTGAGTTTAAATGTCCACAGAGCAGTTGTGGGATGGAGTTGCCTGGATGAATTTGCATGGAGAAGATAAGGACTGATGTAAGTGATAAGCTTGGAGTCTACTGGTTATTAAATAGGATGGAGTTTCCTGCCACCAATCTCAAATGAACACCCCATTTAGCATGGGCTTCACTGGAGTGGATTTGAGTTCAGAAATCTGGATATCTGCAGTAATATGGTTCTTTCTGAGCCAGCATGGTCAAACTCAGAGCAAGAGTATGGGAACTGATGAATCTTAACTAGGAGAGAAACCAGATTCAGGAAATGAGTCCAGTTCTTGGAAGAGCAATTGACACTTTTCAAGCCCAAGTAATGGATTCATATCTTACACTGGAAATATTAAGTTAACATCTTGGTTAGGAAGAATATTTGAATTGGTTTAAAGCCTGTAATAATACTTCTGTCTTCAACTGATAAGTTAATTAATGATTCTTATTTTGTCTACACTCTACTTTTTCCTTCCATACTAGATTATTGCAAAAGCAGCAGATAAATAAAAGTAGGAAAATGCAAACCCTCAGCTTAGAATATCTGGATAAACTGGCATTTTTAACTGAATTTTATCTCAAAAAACAAGTATGTGTTGCAAATTGCATCCAAAAGACATGTTATCGCAAATTACATTTACTGACATCTTACAGCTTTATTTAGGTGTTGCGCAAGTGATGTAAAAACTGACTTCTGACAGATGCCAATTTGGCTTAAATCCCAATAGGCTGTATAACCCCTTAGTAACTGCTCTAGTAGGAAACAGCAAAGGAACATCTCACCTGCACTGACAGTAGCTTAATTTCTGGAATGGCTTGTTATTATCTGCCTATCTTGAAGACTAAGAACAGTTGCTTAGAACAGTGCTCCATGAAGGTCTATGAAATAAAATGCAAAGTCTTTTCTATTTCATATTCAGGCATAAGGAGCCTGGACATGTAATTTAGGGCCCAAAAGTTGATTGGATGTGAGTATACTTCATTGTGTCCCAACAAGTCTCTCTGGTACTCAGACTTCTGGCTCTCCTGCTTTTTACAGGTAGATGTAATGAAAAAGTGGGACAAGTCAGCACTGTACACTCAGAGATATGTGGGTCACCCGAGTACTAGGTGGCTTAACGAGCAGTGAATGCACAATGACTTAAACATTATTCTGCCTGTTGGTATTGGGGGTGTTGACCATTTCTCTTGTTGCCTGGGTTTGGAAATTTGGTAACCCATGCCAGTCAAATTTCTCCGTCTTCAGATATTAAAGCAGAACCAGTCCAAAATCTGTTGTTTGTGGGCCTCATCTTCAGATATGCTTTAGGTATGCATGATTTGGCAAAATGAAATTCCTAATGCCGTAGATGTACTGATTTTGTCATAAATGATGTTAGTTGTCTGGGAAAGTCTCAGAGCAAAGTAGTACCATTTTCTCTGAAAAATGGTAATGATGTATATTACAACCTAGTGAGGGAGAACGCATAGTATCTAATGTATGGACTTCTTAGCCAGCTGCCTGAAGGTACATGGATGCATTTTCCTTTGACAATTTTGTATTTATTACTTGTATAAGTAATTACTGCCACTATGACTGAAAGAAAGCATTTATTTCCCTATTCTTTTCCCAGTTTATTTCTTCATGCATCTCAGAGAACAGCACAGTATAACAACAGCCACGCTTCCTAATTTAATTTCCACTTGTCCAAGAGCATCTACTCTAAAAACCAGAAGTAAAGTCAAGACACTTCAGGCACTGATGTGTACTGCGAGGAAGAAAAGGGAGAAAAGCATGCAGTTGTTTTATGCTGGATGCCTCCCCTAAAACTCTTGTAACTGTAGTCAGGGATAACCGAAGCATTTTGAAGGTGCTCAACCTTAGCCTTACCCCGTGTCCTTATCCATAAGCAATTCTATTGGAAGTACACTCTAAGATACCATTTTTCGAAGTGAGTTACTTAAAATGGCCGAGGTCTGTGGGTTTTGGTATGTTAGAGCAGATAAGCAATACAACATGATTGACTTTAAGTTTTTTCTGAGCTTGGTCAGTGTTTACAGCACAGACAAAGTAAGACTTGGAATTTAATCATGGATTTGAGTGCAAAGAATTTATCTTCACCCATTCCTTGAAGACTCATTGTAATGGAAATTAGGAAAAACTCTTTCCTGAGGATATCTCAAGATAAACAGAAACAGCTGGCTGGACTTCAAATCCCAAGGAATCAATTATCTTACCACAATGTGAAACCCTATTGCCCCTTCCTGCCTAATCTCAGTGGATTTTTTAAATTGAAACTTTGCTATATTGTTTTTGGCCCTTTTTATGCCTCACTTGTCACTTGTTAGTTCCATTTGCAGAGCACAGCAATACCATTAGTGTCAAAGAACTCTGTTCCTATGGTTGCTGAAGTAAATTAGTTTGCAGTCAAAGATAGATCATGACACATAACCTCAGTTAAAGCCTTAGCTAAAATAGAGAGGAACTTTACTTAAATCTTTAGATTAGAGCATATAAGTGGTGCAAAACCTATTTAATCTACAGCCATCAAACAAGGGATTTTGTTTTCAATGACATGACTGCTTATTAATGTGCTGTGAGATTTGTACTATGATGTGTAACAGGTGCTTATGGACTAGAAGCTTGTTGCTCATTAGTAAATATTTTCATTATCAATTGAATTTAAATTGTATGTTATTACAGTTCTGTTTTTATTTCCTTGAATATTGTGTGCAGGCACTTGCTGTTAATCTAGTTCCTTTCTGATGAAAACATAATTAGGTGTTATGCAGCTAATATCTAGAGTATAAGAAAAGCATGACAAATGACTAAGTGGTTGGTATTCCAGCATTTTGAATTACATATTCCCAGGCAACAATGGCAGAACACATCTTAAAGACATCTTATTAAAATTTCAGGTGAAACCTGGTCAATGGTCTGAATACCTAAAGTGTCAGGAGAGAGATAGCATGGGGTGCTAGATCTTAAGCTTTTTGTGTTTCTTTGCATATTGAGTGTGGAAATGCAGCATGATTTTCTCAACAGAATATGTGTTTCCAGGTATTAGACATCTATCAACAAATGTTACTTCACTGTAACAGGCATTTATACTTAACTAGAACAAGTTTTTATTAGGGTAGGGACAGAAGTGTTTTCAGTTTTCTCTATTACAGATCTAAAGGTAATAGTATTTTCTGGAAGGGTGGTAGAATATCGCATAATCACTGACATCTAGCTGCTTTTTTTCCATAACTGTGGAAGTTAAAGAGTTGCTGATTTGTGTAAGCACTGTGGGGTAATTAGAAACATAGAATTCTAGAATGGGTTGGGTTGGAAGGGACCTTTAAGGATCCATCCTGCCTGCCATGGGCAGGGACATCTTTCACTAGACCAGGTTGCTCAAACCCTCATCCAGTCTGGCCTTGAACACTTCCAGGGATGGGACATCCACAACTTCTCTGGGCAACCTGTTTCACTGTCTCACCACCCTCATTGTAAAAAAAATCTTCCTTACGTCCAGTCTAAATGTACCCTCCTTCAGTTTAAAGCCATTGTCCCTTGTCCTGTCACTACAGGCCTTGGTAAATGTCTTTCTCTGTTTTCTTTTAGGGTCCCTTTATATGCTGGAAGGCCACAGTAAGGTCTCCCCCAAAGCTTTCTCTTCTCCAGGCTAAACTTCCCCAACTTTCTCGGTCTTTCTTCATGGAAGAGGTGTTCCAGCCCTCTGATCATTTTTGTGGCCCTCTTCTGGACATGCTGAACAGGTCTGTGTATTTCTTGTATTAGGGACCCCAGAGCTGGATGCAGTACTCCAGATAAGGGTCTCATGACAGCAGAGTGGGAGAATCACTTCCCTCAACCTGTTGGCCATGGTGTTTCGTTTTTTTTCTTGTGCAGGCCAGGATACAGCTGGCTTTCTGGGCTGCAAGTGTACACTGCTGACTCATATCTAATTTTTCTTCTACCAGTATCTCCGAGTCCTTCTCTGTGGGGCTGCTCTCATTCCATTCATTCCCCAGTCTGTATTGATACTGGTGATTACCCTGACCCATGTGCAGGACCTTGCACTTAGCCTTGTCGAACTTCATGAGGGTCACATGGGCCCTCTTTTCAAGCCTGTCAAGGTCCCTCTTAATGGCATCCTTTTCATCAAGCTTATCAGCTGCACCAGTGAGCTTGGGGTCTTCAGCAAACTTGCTGTAGGTACACTCAATCTCACTATCTATGTCTTTGATGAAGATATTAAAAAGTATTGGTGCTAGGATGCACCCTTGAGGGACAGCACTCATTACTGCTTTCCATTTGGACATCGAGCCATTAACTGTAACTCTTTGGATGCGGTCACCCAGCCGGTTCCTTACATATCTAACAGTCCATCCATCAAATCCATATCTCTCCAATTTAGCAGCAAGAATGTTGCATCGTACCGTTTCAGACTCGTTACAGAAGTCCAGGTAGATGATAGCAATTGCTCTTCCCTTGTCCACTGATGCAGTCACTCCATTGTAGAAGGCCATTAGGTTAGTCAGGCACATTTTTCCCTTGGCGAAGCCGTGCTGACTTTCTCTAATCACCTCCATCTTCCATATGTTTCAACGTATCTTCCAGGAGGACCATGATCTTACTGGGCCCTGAGGGCTGACTGGTCAATAGTTCCCAGCATCCTCCTTTTTACCCTTTTTAAAAATGGGTGCAATATTTCTTTTTCTCCAGCCACTTGGGACTTTGTCTGACTGCCATGACTTTTCAAATATGATGGAGGGTGGCTTAGAAACTACATCCCTCAGGACCCTGGGATGCATCTGATCAAGTTCCATGGACCTGTGTATGGTCAAGTTCCTTAGGTCTTGAACCTGATCTTCTCCTATAATGAGAGGGACTTTATTCTCCCAGTCCCTGCCTTGAGGTTCACGCAATTGAGAGATGTGGGGAGAGATTGCCAATGAAAACTGTGGCAAAAAGATTGTTGAGTACCTCAGCCTTCTCCACGTCAGTTGTCACCAGATCTCCTGTCTTATTTATTGAGGGGGATAACATTTTCTTTAGTCTTCCTTTTCTGGCCAACATACCAGTAGAAATCCTCAGTATTACTCTTAACGCACATGAGTTATTTCTCTGTACTCTTACTTGAAAGTGACCATTTGCCAGGCAGATATAAAAAGAATATAAACACCATGTTAGAATCCCTTTGTTTGAAAATTTTAGGGCAGGATACTCAGAAGAGTTACTGTCAGGTTTTCTTATTAATAATTTGGATTTTCTTATAACATAACACACTTCAATATAAATTTCAACAATAATGTAATCATTTCCAATGAAAAATGAAAATATATTAGCTTGCCTTCGATATATATATGGATGAAAAATATCAACACAGGTATCAAAGCTGAATCAGCATAGACTTCATAGCTGTCTTTGAAGACATACATCAAGTAATGATATATCTTTGCATGCTGTCACTCTAATAATGGCTGGAAAAGACTTATTCTGATGGTTTCGTATCAATAGCTGCGTTTCAGAACACAGCAAGAGGAATATTTTAAGTGCTTGTTCTCTAAGTGTAAGGGACTCTCAGACATGCCTTGAGAACGAACTTGGCTTTCCTTTCACAAGCACACATGGTATAACTCCGTTATATTGTTAAATCCTGTAATTTTTTTTTCCTGGTTCTGCTTCTTCTTCTCCAAGAAGCCATGGACACATAAATATACATTAGTTCTGTGAAACTCTTGTTTCTGTAACAGTGATCTTTGCCCCACTCTGTCCTGTGAGCAGGCTGTACTTTTAATGCTGCTTTTAAATGGACATGGTATGTGAACTATTCAGTGATTTTACTGCCTCCGAGGACATTGTCTTTGTTCTGCTGTGTCATCCCTGCCAGAGGTGAATCATCCCCAAGGCAAGTGTTTAACAAGCAATTTTATTTAAGAAAATATTCTAATATTCCCATAAGTTTTGAGGTATGAAGGGTTATTTTGTTAACAACACTGATATGCTTTAAAAAGTTCTTATTTATTATGCACTAAATTTTAGCTCACATTGCTCTCTGGACATGATCATTTGGTAATGCTGTAATTAAATGAAATGGTTAAGATTGGAAACACTGCTCCTGTTGTGAGGGCTTTTGGGTTGTTTTTGGCTTGTGTAGTCTTAAATAAAGATAACCATGAACAGAATTTGATTCCTTTTACGTCTCTAATTAGTGAAGATATTCATTGTTGTGTTAGTACAGTTTAACATTTAATATTGTCCTAGTAACAGTAAGTAATTACTAGTGATGGACAAATAAAGAGCATAGGTAAGTACCGGTCATTTGTTAGCAAGCTAATACTCTGACTTGTCCTCTAGTGCACTAGCATAATTCCCTTGAATTAACTAGTCAGACATTAGCATTAAGTGGTGATGCCACTTAATTTAAGAACTATTTCTCTAATTATTATTAAACAAAACTTTCAAATCCAAAAGAAATAATCCACTTCCTGTGCACACTATTGCCTACTAGAGATACATGAGCTCACTTTATTATCTGGTTCTCAAAATAAAACCTGACTATATTATAGTAAAATTCAGTTCATTGGTAATATGCTATTGTTTCCAGCCAGTACAAACCTGGACTTAACTGAAGAAAAGACAAAAATATCTCCCAGAGGCTTTTAAAATTTTATGGTTCTTTTCTGTGTATTGCATAACTTGAGTATTGCACATAATTGTGTGTTGCTTCTTCAGTAATGATGACAAAAATGTATGGTGCTTGTTTGTGTGTTCGTTTTTTGAAAAAGAAAATTTTTTATTTTAATTGTTATCTTTTCATATACTGACAGATGTAAAAGTCACTTCAGTACTGAGATAAGTTGTTTTGGAACTGGAAGACTTTTGGTCATACTTAGTGATGTGACAAACCCGAAGCTATAGGATCCAGGATGAAATAATGGCATTTTTCTTCATCACAAGAACAGCTTTTGTAGCTATTCTAACTTCTGATTCCCTCCCAGATTAATTTGGGAAACCTGCGCCAACTGCTGAGTGAATTAAGGGAAGGACAAGGCAGTTTTGAGAGTCAGATTTTGGGTTTGGTTTTGTTTGCTTGGGTTTTTCTGTTGTTTTTTTTGTCTTTGGTTTGGTTTGTTTAAATGAAGATTTTATCAAGATTTAAAGATTTAAATCAAGATTTTATCACATATTTCTTCTACTAATACAGAATCCCTTTATCCAGCTTATGTTCTAATTTTGATTCTCTCATGGTAGCAGTTAAGACTTCTGTCTGTTGTCCTCAAAAAATTTATTTTTCCTTGAGAAATTTTCCTGAACTTTTACAAATGGCACTTCAAAAAGATGTTTGCTTTCTCCAACAAGAAATTGACAACAACAAAAATCAGAGTAATGACAAGGAATTTCCTATGTATAATGATTTAATAGATCTAACAAGTAAGCTGAATGTCCTGTTTGGCGTAAATATTCCATATACGGGGACTGTAGGGCTATTTGTAACTTACTGTCATTCTAAACAGCTCCTCCAATCTTTAATGCTCCACTGTTTAGCCAGGAGTGTGACTGTGGTAGCTGATGAGAATGTAACTGGTGATGGTCCTGTTACATGTGTTTTGCAACCACAAAATAATTTAGTTTGGGAGTGATATGGTCTAAGATCCCATTCAAATTAGAGCCAACTTTGAAAGTTGAATCAAATTACTCATGGCCATGGATTACTGATTACTCAGCAGCTTCATTTTCAAGCAAAATATTAATATCCTCATGTTAAAGGAATTTTAAAATGGTGGTATTAGAGGAACCTGAAATACTACATAGAATTGTGTGAGCATAATGACGTGAACACAAATAAATAAATGTTAGCTCTTAATGTGGTCTTACAGTGAAACTTAGGTGATTGGATTTCATGAGGATTACTGATATGGATGCTTAATGAGCAAAAGAGGCTCTATAAGCTGTGAAAGTTGCTGCTTATGTGCAGTTCCTTTTTAAAGTCCTGTCACTTTCTCTGTTTCAATTTTATGTCCTGGAGAGAAAACCTGCAACAATATGTTTTGTGATTACCGTCCATCAGATTTTTATTTTATAACTGACCAATTGTATCAGATGATATTAGAGACTGATCTAGCCTAGAGAATTTTTTGAGAGACTATAAAGACAAAGGAAGGAATTGGCCTCTGTTTGTGAGGTAAGATCTGCCTCTTTGAAAGTAGACTGGCTGCTGAGGACCCCAAAGTGGTGCTAAATTAACCTGAAAGTTATTGTGTGTTCTGGGCTCTTGTTTTCAGTTTTATGTTTGAAGTGGTGGTGTCCTTGAATAAATTTACATGTTTTATGTAGAACAGTCTTGTACCCTGAAGAAATTCAACCCATAAACCAAGATGCTTCAGAGAATTTTGATAATAAATGAGATGTTCAGTGGGCTTCAGAGAGTAACAAGTTCCAGCAAGCCTGGACATTTGGTATTTTGATGTCTGGAAAGTGCCCACTGGGATGAGCAAAGTTTAAGATGTGATTCTGTTATTTTTGTTTGATTGACAGTTGCTCATTTTTTTTGGTTATGGTATGCTTTGGCATAAATGTATACTGAATTATATTTTCCTTCTAAATTAGGGAATTAAATACACATTTCCATTGCATGCGCTAGCAAAATGATCCTTGTAGTAGTTTTGGGGTTGAATACAGGGCAGGGGGGCAAGACAAGCTGCATTTGCTGAAGGCTTCCATGATACTTCTTTTATCATATCTGCCTTCAAAATGCTTGTTCTCGATGCTTCTCCCTTTCCAGCCATTTCTGTGCCCTCTGTGTTTTAGTAACTGCTTGCTTGGAGTTTCTCTTTGACTCCATACTCAACTCCTTTTTCTGTTCTGGTAATTAACAACTGTCCCATCTCCATTGATATGTTCATCACCAAATCTCAGAATCAGCACAATTTCACTGCTTGGGCTGTCAGCCACCTTCAGCCCAGGAGCTGTTGTGACTTCTCTGAAGTCTCTCCTGGCTTGGTTTCCGCAGCTCTGACCCATCCTCGTTCACCTGATCACTCTCAAAACGTTTTGTCTGTATGACCTTTTTCTCCCCAGGTTATTACCATGGGTCCTCACCTCTGGTGACTCTTTCATAAACTGCGTTTGAAAACACAGTCAGTTTGTTTCCATGCCTGCATTTTAGTAAATCTGTCCCCAGAGCTTTGAACTTTGACCACTAGCACAAAAGAACAGAAGCATTTTCTTGAAAACAGCCCTGTAAATCACCTCATTGCTTTTTCCTTCACTTCACAGTAGGCAAAACTTATTTCTGTGATATTCAGCTGTCCTTTTCAGAACTCTTGAAATTTATTTCATCATTCAATAGATCTTCCTTCCTGGACCTGCCATGAAACTCACACCGTTTGAGCTCTAGAGATAGTTTAGGATTAAGTAATCCCCGCTACAGTGCAGTTGTATCTTATTTCTGCCATGGTGTTTTGTTTGGGATGCAGTATATTGAATCAAAACACTGGGACTAGCACTATACAATCTCATTCTTTTTTTCTGTTATATGATGATCTAGACTCTTTCAGTGATATTTCTGGACCCATTTTCTTACGTAAATATACCATGCTTTTTATTATTAACGTGAAAACATGGAAAGCAACAGTTCATAAAGAAAATGTTTGATTTTAAAAAAATGTAAGTATCATTTTTAAAGGCTGTATAAAACTGGTTGAAGAATCTGTTTCGTCATTATGAAAAAGGGATACAGAGTTTTGCGAGTTTCTTTCATGGTTGAATTACTTCCTCAAGAAGTTGTCCATCTAAGAAAAAAAGTTATTTCTTAAAAATTTTAAGACATGCAGCACATGCTTGTTCTAACTCTCTTCCTGACAGCTAAGAATTATACTGCAGCCAGCATATTTTAAATTTCCTTTTCTGTTTTAAACAACAGGATAGCACCTTTCATATAGAACATTGACTTCCTGTTGGAGTCATAGCAAGACACTTACGGGATTCTGCTTTTACAGTTCGAGTGTTTCCAAGCAGATTTTCGAAGATGAATGTAGTGTATTTTGTATGCTGTTAATTTGCCTTTATCACAAATGGAGCTAGAGACATCTAGTGGTTTAAATGAAAATACGGGTAATTCTACAGAGCTGAAATTTGCATGTAGCAGTTATCAAAATTGCACTGCAAATAGCATATGCAAAGTATTGTAATATCGAAATTAGCCTTGACAAAACCCCTAGAATTTTCACTTTCTTTGTGAATGAATGGATTTAGTCCATTCACTTATTTATTTTCAGAATAAAGAGAAGTTGCTGATTTTTTGACCCACCTTGCAAAATAACTGGAAGTGCAAACAGACATTACCTCAGGTCTCAAACGGCACATGTTAATTTATTCATTTTTATTTCTAGTGATACAATACAAATCACTTCACAGACGGAAAAAATCACATATTAGTAACTCATCAAAACGTGTCAGCTGCACACACATTTATGTTGCAAGTCAATGTAACCTGCTTTTGCCTTAGCAATGCCCATGTCCATGGTCCCCTCATGGCCACTTCAGGGCATACTGTATGATAAGGGTCCCACTGCACACATCTTCGTTTTCTCCCCATGGCTGCGAGAAAGTCAGTAAAGACAGGTTTCGTAATCTGTCTGCAAGAATAAAGCCATTTATTTCCTGAAATGCTTGGAACTTATGCTTTATCCAGTCATTACCAGTCATAATGCTGCAAGGAAAACTTGTACTCCCAGACATTTTGTGAAGTGATCAGCTCCTCTTTGGCTTTACCATATGTATCAACTCTTAAGTGTAATATATGTCAACTTTTCAGAGTAATAGATAATGTGATTCCTGTAGTATATATAACTGTGGGTCATAAATACTCAAAAATTATTTCAATGAGTTTGACTAGCCAAAAATGTAGTTTTCTATGCCTTCAAAGTCTTTGTTTATGTAAGATAGTTGCAGACGAGATGTACATGCTACCTTCATCTGGATACGAGACAACAAGCACAAATTGTTTAAGGGGAAATGCTGTTTGGGTATTAGTAAAAGATCTTTGCTATGAAAACAATTAAACACTGGAATAGGTTGCTGTCACCTCAGACAACTCTCCATGTGGTGGGGATGCAATGAAATCCATCTTTATTTGTAGGGCAGTTCTGACATATTAAGTGCTTCCTTTTTGTGTACATGTTGGCAGCACTGCTTCATTTCTCAAGTATCTTAGCACGTAAAGGGCTGTTTTGTGAGATTAATGATAGGTCTTTACCCAAGTTTTGCAAATGAGGAAATTTGAGTCACAGCCTTCAGGTGCGGGTTTGTAATTCTGTGATTCTGGTTAACCTTAACTGTCATCCAGAAATTGTCTCTGTTTTACACCAGTGTGAAAAAAATCAAGGAACGCTGGACTTCCTATGGAGTGCTGAGACAGCTCTCCCTGTTGATGGAGGGAAGGAGAGAGTATTGTTCTTTGTTTTGCTAGGGGGAAAACTGACCAATTAAAACCCACTCTGCTCATTGTCCTTTTCCCACTTTATTGCTTCAAGATAATACTACTTGTCCTTTAACTCCTTAGCACTCCGTCATTTTTTGGAAACAAAACGCCACCGAAATTAAGGCCTCCTTTGTGGATTTAGAGATACTATCAGCTCATTTTATTGTATCTGCTACTTGGACATGCTAAACAAAATCTAAGAGATAGAATTTCTCTTTTGCAATTGAAGTGTTCATTACCTCACAACTTTCCACTTTTTTTCCTACCCAGATTTCCTACCCAGATTCCTACCCATTTCCTACCCAGATTTCCTTCCCAGATTTCCTACCCAGAGCAGGGAATATTCTAGAGACAAATAGTAATTTTCCTGCTGCTTACATTAATTTCTTAATTATAACCTTAACCAACTCTGCTTAGCATCAGTCCTTCACTAGCAGTCTTACTGTATTGTTGAAGATTCTTGTCACTTCCTTCACCGTCAACAATGTTTTGCCATTTTTTTAGGAACTGGTGTCTAATAGCTTATGGCTTCCCAGCTCAAAAGAAGGTCTGATATAAAGGCTGCTGACAAGATCAGATGCTGACGCTGGATCTAGTAATACGTTTGCTTTTATAACCGGCCAGAGAAGCAACCAAGAATAAAAAATAATGCTTGGTGGCTCTTCCTCAGCAGGCACGTTTCTTCATGTGATTTAATATGACTTTTTCAGTAGATGGGCAGCAGTACATAAAAGTTGTTGGGGTTTGCGTGTTTGTTTGTTTTTTTAAAAACAAAAAAAAAGACAGGTTTATCTGAAATTTGATGGTGGCTATGGCAACACAGTGGTGTGCACATTTTGAATGATCTGTTGCTGTCTGCTGTGTTTTCTAGCTGAACAGTTTAATACTAATCCAGTTATAAACTGAGCAAGGGAACTGCCAGGCACTTATGACCAGGATTTCTTCTGATACTCAACTTAATAACCAGAACTTTGTATGTTTTCTTGCACATCTACCATCAGCTGCAGAAATTCCATACAAACTTAGAGATGTTTGTTAGTTTTTAATGATCAGTTTAGCAATGTTGGCTATTTACTGAATTCTTTTATGTATTTTTAGTTTTTCAGTTTTGTAGAAAGCTGCCCTATGCCTAGAAGAGTGTAATATTTTCTGTTTTGCAACCTTAATGAATGGATATATTTCATTCATTTAGCTTCTCAGTGAGCTTTGACTGATGATAGAAACCTTTGTGAAGACACTGATCTTACAGATTTTCCTTGTTTCCAGTGGTTTCTGTAAAATGCCTTCTTTGTTTCAGCACAACATTTATTTGAATTCCAGCTTTTGCTCTTCTAATTTTATTCACTTTTGGGGTTGCTGTTTTCTGGAGTTTGAAGACTTTAGTTTTTTCCTGATACTTAAAAATTTCTACAGGGAGGCTGCAGATGAAAGTTCAGAAAAAAAATCCAGGCCCTCGGGATACTGCTGTAATCCACTTGTTTGTTCCTTGTTTTGTTTGGGCTTCTAGCTATCACATTGTGGTTTGTCTTTGATAGAATCTATTGTGAGCAAATGTTCTCACATCAGTGCTACTATACTCTGATCCAACTGCCTCTTCACCATTTCATTAAAATACTATTTTAACTATTGGGTTTAAATTATATTCTTCTATGGAGAGCTATAATTAGCACTAAGATTTAAGTGATTTACAAGGATTAAAATAAAAAGAAAGAAATACTCTGCTCCAAAAAGGTGGGTTTCTTTCTTCAATTTTTGTGCAGATGGTGCAACAGATGTCTCCTGTCAATAACTTCTAAACTTGTAATTCTGTTTTGAAGTTTTCCACATATGTAGATAAATATGCAAACAGCTTTGTAATTTTTTGGCACAACTTGTATTAGGGAAAGACAGCGGTCTATACAGGAAAGGTGAAAGCTGCTTTATGTTTATAAATTATTTTTGCTGCTACTTTACATCTCACTTAGAGATAGAGTCAGCTTGCCTGAAACATCACTGGAAGGTTGAATGCCATGGGAAAATATTCCAGGAACATCTTAAAACAAGTCTGTCAAAGCTTTCTTCAGAGATTGAAAAAACAGACTGTTTTCCATTCACTGAACAGGTTCCCCACAATGTGATTTTTGCCATCTGATGTGTTGATACAGCTGAGACTGGAGCTCCGAATTCCAAATATATTTCAATTTGTTCATTTTCATAAATGACTAGTTCTGGTAAATATAGTTTGATTTTTCACATCCTGTAGGTTGGATAAAGCTTATTTAGTAAATCAGGATGGTTCCCTGTAGGCGTTATGGTACCTGTCTTGGCAGGTGGGACTTCCCACGTGTGTCCTTTGTGCTGGAGGAGATGGGCACCCTTCAACACCCCAGTAGAGATACATCTGCTGTCTGTACCCTAGGTCTGTCAGCCCTGTGCAACCCTGCCACCAGGGGGACAGCATACCCCTGAAGCAAGTACACAAATACTTTCACTTTAAAAATATTTTATTTAGTTAAAAACAAAATTGTTCAGCTCTTTTCTAGGCCTAGATTCTCAAAAAATTGTTGTGCATGACCTTGCCTAAACACAGGTGGTGCCACTGAACTGGAAGATTACTTACATATTTGAAGCTAAGTGTCTCCATTTGACAATTTTTGTAAGTTCAGAACTAACCCTTTTTTTGGTAAATTATTTTCTTTTTTGGTATTTCATTAGTGATTTTTATAGCAAGAATGTGACTTGCCTCCATAATTTACGCTCTAGGTGTAGAATAAACTCAACAAGTAAGTGTAGGGAAAACAGTCTACAGGTTAGTACAGAAGGCTTCAGGATCCTGTGAGAGCATCACTGGGCAGGGTACCAGGGTGCTCCTTTGGCATTTTAAGAGAAAGCATTGATGAGTGTCATGGGAGACGATAGTATAAAGGATACAGTAGTGAAGGAATAGGTGGTGAATGACAATGAAACTGGAGACAAGTACTTAGCAAATGGGAACAAAGACAGTAGTCATAAGGTCAAAGCTGTCTGCTCCAAAAAAACCCCAAAAGAATACCTGAACAACATTTCAAACAGAAACAAGCCAACAAACCAGTCACTGAGTAAATATATCTTTCTTCTTTTGCTGAAGCTTTGGTAGATTGGCTGATGTTACTTTTAAGCTCTTCTTAAACCGGGAGCGTAAGACACATGGAAATTTTCATTACTACCAGGTCACTTCTTTGACAATAAACTAGAGCTGTGCAGAGGACAGCGATTTTATTGCATGAAACTTTACTATTTGTCTTCAAGTAAGAAACTCCAAAGTATGAAATGGTCACTGAAGGATTTTGCCTTTTCTTCTTAGATGACATTTTTAGAATTCATTTCAATCATTGTCATTAGGTATCAGTAAAGAAAAAATATTTAAAAAAAAGAAGAGAGATTAAAATCTTTTCCTGATTTTTCCTCTCCTTTTTTCTTCCCCTTTCTTTTTTAATTTTTTTTTAATTTTTCTGTGCTTTCTCTAGTCTAACGCTTTGGAGATGTTGCAGGTGTTGTATAAGTGATCTAAGCTTTGAAAGTTAAGTCATCCCATCTAAAAAAAAATAAAATTCTTTGTAACTCTACAATAAATTCAAACTTTAGAAATAGATTTATGTTTCAGAAGTTGTCACAAGTTTGCATATGAAACTGTATGCATGTATGACTAGAATGACTAGGAAGAGCATTGGTTTAATGGTATTAGGCATTTAAATCTTGCATGCAATCATTCATGCACCTAGCTTCCTTTTAAAACTGGCGAACTAATTTGCTTTTCCCTTTGTCAGATGGTATTTGAAGCGTTACGCAGACAAATACTTTGATGTTATGCTAAAGATTAAAATAAGAAAAAAATCAACTACAATTTAAGCATCTAAACTTTTTAGAAAAGACCTTCTTTTTCCTTTGTATTTACTCTTACCAAGAGAGAATGCTGCCCTATGTTGTCATAAAATTACGTGCTGAAAGAAGATATTTCTTCACATTTTTCCATGAAAAATTATTGAATTAAATGGGGAAGATGCATGTCGGCATTACCTTTGTAGGCCATAGTAATGTGTGTACTCATTGTCTCTAAAACTATTCTTTGAAATTTTTTCATGGAGCATTGGTTCTGAAAAAATGTGTGTCTGACTGGGTATAGGTATTAAATAGAGACAATTTCGTTCTTTATAAAGGTAATAACACCTAGACCATAATACCTTCTTGTTAGCATCATTAGTTAAGAGTATTTTACACTAGAGATGCTACCCAAACACAAAGCTGCTCTATGATAAATATATATATATGTAAGAAACAGGAATCCTTGTTAGACTTGGGACACTGCTGCCCAGGCACATAATTTGTTCTTGATATTCCAAAGTGTATTTCTGATCTTTACATTCCTGTCTGGTCACATTCTAAGTGCAGTTATTAGTAAAAATAGTTTTTCTTGACGTATACCTTACCATGTGTCAGGAATTGTTGAATCTTTTGAAAACTGTGTATACTTGCAAATGATTTTCAAGCCAAAACAACTCACAGTGTATTCTTTTATTTATTAATGTTCTGCCATACACCTTACTCAGTATGTAGTGTCAGTTCTTTATGTGCAGTAATACTTTTATTGATTTCAGCAGATTTTTGCCAACTTATTCTGCTTTATAAAACTTAGTGTATATGCATAATGAAAAATGTTGCCACATTAATTTTTTATATGATTTTTTTTAATTAGCAAAGCATTTTTGTATGCTTTTCCCAGCATGTTTCCTCTCTATCTGTTTTTTTCAAAGGGAAGCTGAGTCAGGTATTTTTCGTCTTCCAAGAAATTTTGTAAAGCTGGAGTGTCCTTCCTCTTAGATAAACATAGTTACAAAGAGAAATAAATGCCCTAAAATGGAGGAAGAGCTTTTTTGCATAATGCTCAGAAAGTTTTAAACTTCAGAATATCTTCAGAAGACCACAGTTGTACATACAAAATACTGTAATGTCTTTCATCATCCATAAGCAGGATTATATGACCAGATATACCCCTTTTTTCCTCAGCAGGTGGATTCCCTTAAGTGGATGCAATCATAGCTGCTCCTGGGGGGCTCCTGTGGCTGAGCCTTCCTGGTAGAAACTAAGAGGTTGGGTGATACTCAAATCAGTACTCCCAGAATTTAATTTCTAAAGGAATAAGAGGCATGACAAAGGGAGATTTAATTTGCAGGTCTCTGACAACCTTGGTAAATCTAGGCCATAAAAAAAGTGTTGAAGTGATATATTTCAGGAAAACCTATAAACAAGAAGTAGGGAAAGAAGGAAACAAAACCAGGAGCACTTTCTGAAGGAGGTGTTTGCTATATACTCAACTCTTCACTGCTACATTAGTGGTCCCATAACTAGTCAAGAATAGGACTTTTAGTCTCACAATGTGCATGAGTCCTATTAGTATTCATATTTTATGTAATAGAGTAAACTTACAAGCAGTTATGCTCCAAGTTAGTAATCAAAGTCATGTGTTAAAATACATTTGAGAGAGGATCTGTCAATCAGCAGGAAAACTCCTGTCTTAAGCTGTGTAAATGATATTTCCCTAGTGGACTCTGCAGATGTAATGTGGTAACGAACTCAGGGTAAAGCTCTTGGGATGGCTCCTCCAGAAATTAGATTTTTTCTCCCCCCAAATGGCTCAAAATGTTTCTGCATTCTAAGAGCAAACTTTTAGTTTAGCATACTGTTTCAGTATTTCTTTGACATATCACAACAGCCTCATTACCTGCTTATGCAAAACCTGCAATGCCAGAAATTGCAGTATTGTGTCCTTATCAAGCATGATGGCAGATAAACTTTTTCTGGAACTTCTCCATGTATCTCATGCCACCTACTTCCAGGCATTAGATGTCCATGTTGTTCATTTTAAGTTTTAGGGAAGAGAATGATATCCAGGAGTAACCAGAATTGATTTTTCTGTAGTTTGCTGGTGGTCTCAGGGACCGTGTACAAATGCTTAGGAACTGCTTGTGCTGACGTGCGATATATTTCAATATTGAGTTGCAATTTTTCTTTTTCTTCAGAATATGTTTAAAATAGATCATATTTTTATTGTTTTTTAATGGATGGTTAACACTAACTTTTATGAAGCAGGTGTGCTTTTTAAAAAATCAGTACTATGCCTAGTTTAATGGCATGCAAGCTGTTTTGTTTTTTTTTTTTCATGGGTACTGTATAAAGAAGAGAAATATTCAGAAATTTTCTGACCCAAGTTCTGTCAACGGCTGCTGATGTCTGGAGTGAAATGTTTTTGGAAACATCAATTTGCATATGCTGCTGTTGAAACATAATCTGTTTTCTAACAGAAAGCCACTTTGCAGCATGTGTGTCTGGTCAACTCTGGGACAGAAGTATTTGAGCAACAGTCTTGACATAGTCACACCTCATCGAACGTTCTGGTGTGGGTGACTCCATCATTTTCAATTTCTTGACCTGTGACCTGTCCCAGCTACAGAGCCAAACCCTAAAGTCCTTGCAGGTCCTGGAGAGCTGCATAATCTTGAGAATTGCTTCTCAGCCACTTAGTCTTTAGCCTAAGAGACACCTTCCCAGTGTGTTTGCAGTGATGGCTTTGAGGGTACTTTGATGAACCAGTTGTTTCATGACACTCAAAGCAGCAGGCAGGGAAACTTGCTGTTCTCCTGCTGGCGTCTCCCACTACTTTTTTCCCTCTTCATCCAATTTGGAAATTCCCCCCGCCCACAACAGTGCTGTGAGTAAGGATAAAAAAGAAAACTTCTGACAGTGTTCAGCCCATTCTACAAAGTTTTCAGAGCTGTGGCTGAGAAAGTGAAGGTAAAACCTCCCTCAGCCCTACACTGAAGGTGCTGGTTCCCAGTTCTCGTTCTTCTTACAATGACTATTTAACATTGATCTCATCTGGTTTGTCTGCAACATTCCCACTGGTTATGTGTCAGTATACTCGTCACAGTTACTGTATATTAATAATACATAAAATTCCACATAAGGCCCAAATCAATGAGTGCATTCAGGGAGGACTTGCGGAGAAAGTAGTTTATACAGATATGCTGCTTAAAGCAAAGAGAAGGAGCCTTTCCCCCATGAGGGTCAATAGAGGAATGGATGGGAGGGATGTCTTTCCAAGAAAGGCTTCAGGTACTTTTCGTTGAGGTTTCAGAGGCATTGAGTGGGCAATGCAGTGGGAACGGTCCCAAATGTGCCCATCTGTAGACGAGTCAACCATTCTACCATGTCAGTTGAGGTGGAGATCAAGTCCCCATCAACGAAGTAAGCCGTGTGACATTACTATTTCTATTTTTTAATGCATATATATTTGTAGGCCTGTCTTCATTTTAGACACAGTCATTTTTATGATTTTCTCCAGCAGAAATAGATTTAAAATTGAGATTTGTGCCCTTACAGAAAACCAAACTGATGTAAGAGTGATAGACTTTCCCTGGGCACCTCTGTTAGCAGAAAATGTTAAATGAAAAATTAAAAGGTTTCAAATTTTGTTTTTATTTCTTATTACACTGAAATCAGGGTGTAAAGAAGGTGGAAGAAGGACCCCCAGCACCGAAATATTTTTTTTGCCTGTCTGAGTGGAATAAATGGTCAGAATAAACACATGTAAAATTAAAAGCTGCTTTTGTTCACAAATTTTAATAGATACATTAGTCTAAAAAAGAAGTTATAACAAGTTTCAACAAGAAAGCGAAATCTAATGTTTCCTACCTATTTATTGTAGTTGCACTATGGAAAGTAAACCTCAATTCATTTTAAGTGCATATATAATTACTTATAATAAGTGGCAGAGTATTTGACAATTCAGATATAAGAATGTTTAAAATTGAATTGAATATTGTAGAGAGTATATTGAGCTTTTCTGTAAACATAAAACCTAAACTTTTGACAGCAGAACACAACAGTAATACAGCTGGCCAAAACCTTCAGAAAATATTGTTAAAAATGAAGAACATCTTGGAGTATGTATTATACAATACTGTACCATCAGTACTTAAAGTGGATCTTTTTTTAAATTGCAGTACTTGAGATAACTCTGACTTTAAAAATACTATTTTAATTAATTGACAGAAGACTAATAATCTTTGACTTTGTGAAAGTGCAAGATAATTTATCTTTTTGCAATCTACATAATCCCACTGAAATCATGAACAGAAAGTATTTTATTTATTGCACTGTACAGAGCAATTTATAGAAGTTGAATATAGTATAGTCAAGCACGCAGAATATGTAAGCTTAATGCAGGGTAACTGTCATAAAAATAAGAGATCATATGCTGCTACTAAGAATGCCAGTATCTTTCCACCTACCTACCTACTTTGCTAAATCTTAGGAGGGGGTAGTCACACATCATAACAGCAGCAACTGTTTTCACCCGTTTAAAATAACAGTAACAGTTGAGACACAAACAAGCAGGGAAAGTACATTTTATGGCTAGGAAGGATAGCTACAGAGAATAATCTTTATTTCTGGCCAACACTACTTATTTTATTTTATCACTGAAGAAAAAATATTTATGCCAAGAGAAGGAGAAATTGAAAATACACTTTTGCCTAGTGCTAAAAATGAGTTGCACAACAACATATTATTACACAGCAACTACCTTATCAGGAAGTTTTAAGATCCCAAAGCCATTATTTTAAATTTTCTTTTTTATTTCTATAAGCACTTAGTATAAGAGAAACATGAACAGAGAGGCACAGAGGCTCTATTGATAATCATGCAACAAATTTATGTGATTGTAGAATGGGATCATAGGATAATTAAGATTGACAGTGACTTCAGGAGGTCCTCTAGTCCAACTGCTGGCTCAAACCATATGAGGCAGAAATATCTTAAGGTGTAGTCCAATATGAAAATAAGCTAAGGCTTGGAAACGTTTCTTACTCTTCTCCTTTTCCAGAAGAAGAAGGTAACTCTTTCATTAAGTTTAGAAAATGTTTCAGAGGCATAATCAGCACTTAGCTTTTAATAGTTATTTTGAATGATATTAGTAATTCTTACCTGTGAATAGCAAGAAATATAATTAGTGCTTAAGAATGAAGTGTGTATTACTGACTGGTTGTATCAAAGATCTCGTTTGTTTGCTATTACAGTTTTAATTGTTGAGCATACTCTGAAATGATGGTATTCCTCTACTCAAGATTTTAAAAAGGCATTGGTGAATCAGTCTTCTCATACAATGCTTACATTGTTTTACCTCTGTCTTATTAATCTTTTTATGTTACTCAAGGTACACATTACTGAATATAGAATAAGCAATTGATAGACATTAAAAGAAAGAAAAATTCTTAACTCCTTGTATACAGATTTGTTTCTTTATAGCCAGAGGAACTTTTCAAAGAATTTCCCAGGAGTGGAAATACAGGAGCAGCAATACTTTCTCCTGAATGGAAAAAAGTATGCCCATGTTACTAAGTGACTCTTTTCCTTTTGCAGTCTGCATCGTTTATTGTTTTTAGTACTACCCATCCAAACAGTAGTAATTGAATCACAGTATGTTGTTAAAAATGAAGAATTTTGTTTATTACAAGTAGATTAATTAATTCCATTCTGTATTAAATTCAGTAACTATATTTGTAGGAATACCTCTGCATAACTAAGAATCATACAAATTTTTGAAAATTAACCCTTCTGCTTTAAATGTTGATCTTTTTTGTCCCTGAATTATTCCCACTATTTTGATAGCTTTCAACAACTTTTTTTCCTCCTTTCACCAACTTCTTCCTACCTTCCACAAAGGTACTTTCATTTGTGCAACGTCCCCTGTTAGATCTTGAGAAACTGCTGATAAGTAAGGAGCTAAGTTACTGTGAAAGACATATGGTAAAACCAAGCAAGCAAGGAACATTTGATGCCCGAGCATCCTCGGTTTCTGACTGGTTGGTGGTGGACTTTTGGGAAAGTGAAAACCAGGAAGGGACTGTGTGGGTTGGTTGGTTGGTTGGTTGTTTTCCACAAGACCCATATTGTAGTTGCCTCTCATCGCCCCTTTTTCTCCTGTTCCCCCACCCAGTTGAAGCCATGGGCTGAAAACAGGTCCCTGATGACTTCTCTTTTTATTCTGGCTCAGAAACAGCCTGTATGCCACTAGCAAAGTACATCACTTGTCTGTTTTTTCATTTTTTTCTTATCTTTTTATATCTTATTCAGCATAAATGTAGAGATAATGCATTTCATTTCTATTGTCCTAAATTTTTACAGTGAGGTTAAACCATTGCTTAGCTTGAAGAATTAGCATCAGAAAATGCACGCAGGTTTCCTCCAAGGTTTGGCATATACAAAACTCTGAATCTCTGACTCATATGACTACTCTATAAATAATATTTCTTTTGGTGCATTACGCCTTTTTGTTGCACCAGCAACTTCTAAGGTGGTGTTTCTAAGTATTAATCTCTTTTATGTGCTTGTGTCACATATGGCTCTCTATTGCTCTTGGGCTGAGGCTGAAGGATACCTTAGACTTCTTAAGAACTGCTAACTATTTTTTTATAGTTGGCAGAGGTCATGCTTAAGGAAGTAGTTTTATTGAGATGAGACAACTGAATATAGAAGACTTTTCTGAATAACTATGACAGAATATTGCTGAGAGCAGCGAAAATGAAAACACTGAAAAATACCCGAATCATTAATGCCATCATGATTCATTCAACACAGCATGGTCTTGAGTCAGTAACCAGTATTGCATTAAGATGCATCAGTTTAGACTGCTTTTTTGTAAGTGCAACTTTTTGTAAGTGCTAGTTCTGTTAATTCCTATCAACTTCTGCAGCAGCTTTTATTTTAATATTTTAGGACACTGACATTAGCAATTGGATTTCCCGTAAAACTAAAAGAGTGTGTAAGGATCACTTCAGCAGCAACTAAAGCAACATTACCAGAGGAGTAGCTGTTTAGCAGCAATGCACAGCAGCTTAGGAAATGTAGAAGAAAATTTGACTAAGGCTATTCAAAATACCAATTCTTCCTTTAAAGGAGGAATTCACTGGTCGCAGTTGGATGGATGACTGTATTGCATGCAACATAGGCACATTACTGTATTGCACAGAAATCTATACCATTTTGTCAAACATCCACTGGTATTGTAGTCATAAAATTGAACATTCACATCTTCACTCAGTTAGTATGTCTGCTCAAGATCTTATGGTCACACGATAAAAATCATGTTTCAGTGAATCCTGAAAAACTTACCTATGTTAAATTTAATTTTTTAAATCCCATTCCTTGCTTTTATTCTGAGTCCTAAAAATTTATAACACTGTATCTTAATACACTGGTGAAATAGCATTAACCTTCATAAATGTATTATTCAGTGTAAATAATTTCTTTCTCGGTTTTGGTCCACATGTAAAAACTTAAGCACCATTTAATACTGTGTTGTTCTGTTCTTTTAAAAAGCGGACAGTCTAATTAGAAGGTAGATCCCTCAGGCTACTTTCCTAGGTTACTCACTCATGAGAATTGATTTTTTGTGTCTGAAAGGTTTTTTTTATTTTGCTGTTACTTTTAGAACAACATTTCAGCAACATAATTACTAATTCCTTTCAATACCCACAATATTTTTTCCAAAGAAATCACAAGATGAATGATTAATGTGAATAATATTTTGCAGAAAAAACAGTAATACTGAATGAAGAAACAGTGGAATTGGGGCATAACCCTTTTTAGGTTCTGCATAAAGAAAATTCAAAGTCAGCTTTTTCTTAATTCATACTGAAGTAATATACGCACTCAATTTGCATGTAAGAGACTCGGGTGGGTGTTGCATGTTAGGCAGAAAGAACAACTTGTTCTCTTATCATGCAAATTGAATTTTACTTTTTGTCAAAATGCTTCACAACCAGATTTTATCTGCCTATTCTAAGCCTTTAAGAAAAAAATACACCCACTCTGTGCTAAACTTTTCCCAAGATTTTTATATTTACCCCATCACATGTTCCCCTCTTTCTAGTGCATTGTCTGTGTGTTGAACTTTGTGGCAAAAATATCTTTGCCTGGTAATGAATTGTATCTAGCTGGATAACAACACTGAGTAGTGGAAGATTTTAAGAAGGCACCTAATATTTATTTAAGGAAAATTATACAGGTATTACAATTTACTGTACTGGAATGTATTTAGAAGTAACAGTAGTGCTAAATGATTCTTACTGTATCAATTTGCTTGGTATTTTAACTTCCAAATTCACAACCACAGAAATGAAATGAAGATTTTTCATCTGGTATGTATATTTAATTTACTTTGACTTTCAAACTGGAGTTCAGGAGTGGAGCTAGTGAGAACAACTTTGGAAATATGTTGCCAGTTGTACATTTTCCCCAGAAAATAACGACGCATGACATTCTGGTAAAATTAACATTTGGAGTGAAAAGGATTGAAAAAATAGACCTGATGATACCAAATGTCCCAGTTTAATGGTTTAATGTAACAAGTTTAGAAACTGGTTTTTATATAAAAATATATAAACTATTTTTTCATAGAAAAGTGGAAGTTTTTCTTAGTGAATAGTTTGCAGTAAATGAACTCAAAGTTACCCTGTATGCTCTCTGGGCTGAGTAAGAGGATGGACTCGAGAGTACAGACAAATCTTTATAGTTCTTTGGAAAAAATAATCACCCTTGGTTTGATTTAAAAAACCCAAACAAACTGACAAACCTGAATGTGAGAACATTAATTTGTCACTCTAAAACGACCTTAATCTCTAAGAAAAAATTATTTAAATTAATACTACTTAGGCTTGAACATTTCTTTAAATAAAAAGATAAATAGTTTAATATAAAGAACAGTTACGTCTGTTGTCTTTGCTGTGTTTCTCAGTACAGCCAGGAAACCATATGGCACAGCTGATGTTCAGATACTTATCTTATTTATACATAGCTTGACCTTTTATTAATAAATGTTGCTCTGACAGATTGGGGCAACTTCCACACTCAAAGACTGGCCCACAGAAGTGCTTTTAGAAGATGGATGGGGTCTGGCATCAAGTTTCTTTAGCAAGCATTTTATGCATTTAACCTGTTTAATATAGCTGAGAATTTTTTACCTGTGAAATCATGCTAATCATGCTGCAGGGTGCACATCCAGTTAGATGCACAGATTCTCAAGTCCTGTAATTAAGCACTTATATTAAAGGTAAGCCCCTTACAAAAGGAACACATTTTTATGGGATTGTTTTTCTGCAATAGTGATTGATTTATTATACAAGTTCAAAATTCTTATAATATTGGCTGTGTGTGTAAGCTAGCTAAGGTTTAGCTAAACAAAAATCTGTTATAATGGAGCCATTGTTTGATACCAGGTACTTAGGGTGGCCAAACGGTATATCCTAACTGTAGGATATGCAGTGTTTGTGTTAAAAACTATATTCCCTTTTTTTATCCTCCCCACCTCTGCTAGTCCTTCATTTGTATTCTGATCTTTTTCTCCATAGTGGGGCTCCCCCCACGCCATATTTCCTGCATTTAGTATATATTCAGTTTGTCCTAGACTAAATTCAAAAGAAAAAAATCTGTGCATGTGTATGAGTATTATTCTTTCAGAGTGAACATCAATGACCTATTGGTTATCTGTTTTTCTCCAGTCTGTTTATCTTATTATTATTTTTTAACAAGACAATGTTCTTACTCCTATGCCTTTACAGGCTTGACACCTAAGGCATGGCTCCTCCAGGACTTGGTTCACAAATCAGCTGCTGTTCTTTCCACCTCCTGTATTTCAAAATGAGATTCACTGCACCTGCAGAGCTGAAGTCTGGGTCTTTTCAGCACTGGGTTATTGGGGACTGCTGCCAGTGATGCCACGTCTCTGAGGAGGAAAGCATAGCTTTCTGCATTAGAATTTATGTCTTTATTTGCACAGCAATTCAGTAGCATAACGTGTTGAACCAACACTGTAATTCTTGCTAATGTAGAACCAGATGTTCAGTTCAGAGACATATAGGGATTTGTACAAAATATGTAAAGCCTATAAGCAAACACAGAATTTAACACTTTTTTCTTCAGTTAATATTTATCTTAATTGAATAATACTTTTCAGAGAACCTTGGCTCATTCCTTGTTTCTCTCGGATCATTGTCTGTCAGGTCTTTTTTGTACTGGCATACAATGTAATTGATATTGATATTTGTCACATGAAGTAACGAAGATCTAGCTCCTGTCTCCTGATGGAGCCTTTAAAGTTGGGGTTTTCTCTCCTTTCCCTCCTTCATATCTGGTGAGATTTCATTGAGCATGGTATTCTTGGAATCTGCAATAGCTGCATTGCAACAGCTCAGCATGATCTCTTCTCTTTTAAGGCTTTTATCAGAAACCAGAATCAAAGATATGCAATGGCATAAATAATATGAAAGAGATAATATAAAAAAGCAAGAAGTAATATGAAAAAGCTACACTCAGTTACTCAATTCATATTTTAATATAATTGATTGGAAGCAATGTGTAATGGCTGTTTCAAACTCCATTTATGAGAGTACTCACTCTTATAAATACAACAAAATTATGATGAATGTCCAGTTATATTGCTATGTTGCACAGGAAAATAATATGATTCTGCAGAAATGTAATTTATCCAATATACCAATCCATAGAGTATTTTTAATAGGGCCTTCTATAACTTGCATTCTACAAGAATGCTTTTGGATTAAAACCCATAGGATTCATGAACCAAGTAAGTTACCTTTAAATGGCTTGTATGACACTTAGCTATACAAGCAATACTAATTTGAAAGCCATTGGAGTAATAGAAGTGTATTCATAATTTCTTTATTATTTTTGTTTTAAAATAATTTTTGTGAGTAACAGATATTCAGAATTACCAATAATATTGGATGATGCGCTATGCCATGTTTTTAAATGAAAAAGAAATAAGATAAAGCAGAATTACCAAGGTGTATTTTAAATCATACGGTGGGTTAACTTGTATTTGAGTTCAATTCAGAAGTAACATTACTAAAACATCCTTTTTTAGTTAGGTTTTCGAAAGTTGTTCTACTGGTTTGTTATCTTACACCACTAGATGTCATTGTAGTTGAATCCTACTGCCAGTTTTATATTAACTCCGTACTGCCTTCAGCCACTGGATGGCATCTTTCAGTTGTTTTCAGGTACAAGGCTTTTTAATAAGCTGATTTGCACAAAGCAGATTATTTTAATGCTTCATTTAATGCTAGAGTGCCTCTAAAAGCCTATGTTCTGTTTGCAGACAAAAACTAATATGGATGTCTGAATTTTAGATTTTGAATGAAGTCTGGAAAGAGAATAGTCAAAAGTGAAGTGGGAAGATGTTCATTTCAGTAGTTATTCAATAGTCTTGCTTGAGGGGAGGTTTCTTGTGGTGCACTTTCTGTGAGTGTTAGGGACATTGTGATCTGAAGAATTCTTTGAGCCTTATCAGAGAAATTTCACATTTATTGAAAAAGAGCATGCAGTGTACTGTGCTTACTATGGTGTTGAAAAGAATCAGTGTACTTGTTTATTTGGCATTTACCTAGCACGTAAGTGTAATGAAACTTCTTTTAGTACTAGGACAGGAAAGAAAGCATAGTCTCATACACAAGCATAACCTTTCAGCAGCACAAGTGTTTGATAAAGCATTAAGAGTTTGGTTTTGTTGAAGCGTCTAGGGTTTTTCCACGGTGGGTCTCTTTGCATTTTTTTCCTTCACTCCTCCTCACTGTGTTCACTGTCCTGATCTCCTGCAAGCTTACCTCTGGCCTGGCACCAACAAGCCAGCCAGGAGAGCAAGACCCCAAAGCCTCCATCCTGGGGCCCTTGCCACCCAGAGAGATGAGATCTCCTGCCCCCAGGTCTGGGTGGGATGTTTTGGCCTCGTTGTATGGGTAGGTGTCCTGGCAGTGCCAAATGTGAGTCACCTGCAGTGAGAGATGGTTGGCATCCGTCGCATCTGCAAGCAAAGCCCATCTGTGCTGAGGGTGGGGAGAAAGGCTATGCCAGCTCCTTCCTCCCTTGAGAGGCAGCAAGGCATTTTCTTCCCTTGCCCTGGCTGCCCTGCTGATCTGCGCTGCCTAGCTTGTATGTTTGACCATAAATTTAGCCTATGCATAGCTGGGTGGAGATTTATCACATCACACAAAGGATCCTTTATGGGCATCTTGCACTGCAGCAGCAGCTGCTTTGCGAGTGCTTCTGCTTCCCCAAAATTGGAGACAGATGACCACTGGGCCTCCTCTTGGAGACCCAATGAGCACAGGCCATTACGCTGATGGCCTGTGACTCCCAGCAAGGGTGTGTAAGACGGGTGTGCACTGTTTTTGTCTCAAAGCTAAGGTCTTCTTGTGGAGTTATTTTTGTAATACCCTCTTGTTAAAGAATCATTTTATTGGGTTTTAATATTACATCAGAGCAATTTTAAAGCCCATTGAGATAGGGCAAGATGGTGTTTAAGTCTTCACACAGATTTTAACAAGCCCCATTGGTTGCAGGGCTGAATTCAGTCTAGCTTTTTAAAATTAAAATTCACAGAATCTATTGGTTATAAACCTGTATTTACTTCATTTACCTGCAAGGGAATGTAAAGACCCCTTCTTCCAAAAAAAAAGAAATTCAGCTTGTCACTTGCCTTCACATATGCATCACTTTAAGTGTACTTTTAAAATGTCTCTAAGATATTAAGAAATTTCATCTCTATTGTGGAATTAATCTTCTTGTAAAGTTCATGTTGATACGTGGAAACCTGGTATTTTTTCCACAGAGTGGCCACCACCTTGACTTCCTTTGCCTAAGAGTTAGAGCGCGACCTATTCTGCAATGATTTGCGTGTTACATCTAGAAGCAGAGGGAAGCAGTTAGCCTTAATTATTGACAAGAACACATCAGTATACTTAATGGGAGAGGTATGAACCTGTCAAGTGCATCTCTTCATGTTTGAACAGCAAACATAATTGGGAATACTTGAGGAAACCAGAGGAATATTATGAAGCCTCGGTGGAATGCTTTCAAGCAAAAAGTTTCAATAAATTGAGTGCATTAATTAATGAAAGGTTAAACGAGCAGACTGAATCAGCAGTTCAGTCACTGATCATTATAGTCATAATGATAAGATTGCAGTGACTTAATCCCCTAATTTATACAGTGTAGTATCTACAGCAATTCCAGTTTGCAAATAATTGAACAAGACTTTTCTAATCCAATCTCGTACTAAATCTAAAGTGATTTACTTTATTTTGGGCTGTTTGGTGTCTTCATTGTGAAGCATTTTGTACCACGACCTGGCAATTTCCTCTGGGGAGGGAAGGACTCTGAACTTCTCTTTCCATGTTCCGTTTTCCCATGCCCACTGCCTGCCCCTCCAGCCCCAGCTGTGGCTTCTATCCCTCCGCGTGGACCTTTCTGCAGTAACAGTCACAGGTAGTGTTGCGCTGGGCAATCACCAAGAATTATGCTGCTGAATCTTCTAGTTCTTGTTCTCCTGCTCCTCCTGGCCGTGTTGCTGTAGCACCCAAGGACACCGTTCCCATTGTGGGAGGTGCTGTATGTAGTAAAGGGCCTTTGTTCTGAAGACCAAGGTCTTACTGCTTGTTTCTTTGACATTATCCAGTTGTCTAGAGTGATGTGAGCTTTCAAAAACAAACTCTTTTTATGCTGATGATGACTCTTTGGCACAGGTAATTTCAGCCAGCTGTTTTTTCTGTTCCTTCCCATATTTCCAAAATCCTTGTTTGTACCCAATAAAATGGTCTATGTTTGTATCACTGCCCATTTTAGATGGTAGCTTTCTTTTTTGGAGATTAAATTAAGATTTCAGGAAGAAATGCTGAGTTTCCAAATAAACTAAGAAGGGGCCAGAATTTTACCTGTTCTGCTTTACTTTTACTATCTGTTAAGTGTAATAGAAAAATAACACTTTTGTTGAGGCAGAGCTTTCAGTCAGTGAATTGAACTGGACCATATTTAAATTGTCAGTGAAAGTCTATTCCCTGCTGTGCAAAATATTTTTTTTCCAGCTATTCCGCAACTGCCCTATTATTCTGCCATAAAGAGAAATACAGAAGTAGTATGTGAGGGAAAAGAACAGCTATATTTAAAATCCAGGATTTTAAAAGATGGACTTAGCCTTACTGCACTCTCCTGCTTTCTAAGAGTTTCTAGGAAATTTTAAAGATGTAAAGCATACTCTTACTCCTTCAGGAAACCTTTAGGTACACTGAATTCCCATCCACTGTGCAGGATTAGGAAGCATAGGGATTTTTAATACAATCTGACAATGGAACGGATGAATCATAGGAAATTTATAAACAAGAATGAACACTTCAATTTTCATTAGAAGGCGTTGATGAAGAGGTCCCTGTGAAAAAGGGAAAAAGAAAAGAAATCTGGATCAAGGCATTGTGTAAGACATGATGATTGAAGGTCAGAAAATAGCTTTATTCTAGTAACTTCCTTATGTGTATTCCGTGCTTTCATTTATTATCATGCTGTTTGATGTGCCTCGCACAGGACTGCAGCAAATCAATGTCTTTATGAACCCAGTGTGTTGCCATACTGAATTATACTCTAGAAAGCAGCGGAGGTAAGGAGCTTTCAAGTAGACTTTACTGTTCTGCCATGTTCTCATGCACTAATTCATAACAAGACGCCCTGAATGTATTCCATCAAATTTGATTTTATTATGTTCAAACATGTTTGCTGTTATAACCTTCAAACATTTCTTCATGTTGGTTGTAAAGTCCCTTGTGGGTATTGTAACTGACAGGTGCTGCCGTATTAAAACAGAACCAAAAATGCTTTTGCTAAACAAATAGGACACACAACAATGGTTCTGCCAGATTTCTAACAGTATTTGTGATTTACAAAGATCCAACTACTGCTGTAATGTAAGTTCTGTGAGAATGACTACTTACTGTTTTCTGGTGCCTTTCAGAGGAAAAAATCCGTGATCTTTAGCTGCTAACTAATAATTGAGAAACTAGGGAATTAAGTTTCTCTTTAAAATATGCAGAGAGGAAAATGTATCATTTGCATTAGTCTTTCATGTTTAGTATGACTTAAATAGTAAGTGACAACATGTTAGTAAAAAAAAAAAAAAAA
>RSEF01000001.1:220283249-220294073 GCA_003993805.1 Himantopus leucocephalus | reverse complement strand
TCCCCTGTCCCCCTCCCCAGGCCCCGTGCTGTTCCCCTGCAAGCTGTCCAGGCCCTGCACCCCTTCCTGGAGCCCGTCACCCCAAGTCGGGTCCTGCAGGCTGGACCCCCCTTTGCATCACAACCCCGTGTCCGAGCCCACTTGAAACTCCCGTGGTGGGAGGTGCTGGGGGACACAGGGCCAGGGTGGAGGGAGCTGGACGTGCTGCACCCCATCTGCCCCAAATCTGGGGAGTCTGCCGGTGGGTTAGGGGTTTTCCCTGCCTGAAGTGGGGAGCACGGCATGCGGGGGGGGTGGGTTTATAGTGGCCCGAGCAGCGCGGTCACTAAATATCTCATGCCGGGGCATCCTTGGGGACGGGTGCTGACGGGTGGGTGCTTTGGCCCCCACAGGGGTGCACTGCGGGAACCACATCACCTCCCACGGGCTGGCGCTGAACTGCTGCACCGACCTCACCTGGTTCGACCACATCGTCCCCTGCGGGTTGGAGGGAAAAGGCGTCACCTCGCTGAGCCACGAGCTGGGGCGGCACGTCACCGTCGACAACGTCCTCGAACCCTTCCTTGAATCCTTCCAGGAGGTGTTTGACTGCACTTTGGTCTTTTCGGAAGACCCCGGGGACTAGGAGAGCCGCAGCGCCTCGGCTGGGTGTTTCGGCAAACCCTCGGTGTGGCCAACGAACAGCGCGGCAGCCGCCTGGGGCTTCGCTGCAAGCCAAGAGCTCACATGCCTTTGCCTATAGACCACGCACGAACGGTGGCACGGAGGTTTGCGCTGTTGCTTAAACATCCAAATCTCCATTGGGGCTGCTCTCCCCAGTGCCCCGGGTCTCCATCCCTCGGCAGAGTCCTCCGAGGGTACCATGTCGCTGTCACTCACTGGGGAAATGTCCAAACAGGCACTTTTGTGGGGTTTTTCTGCCTCTGTCCCTCAAAAAATCCAAAATTCAGGTGAACACTCACATGCCCTTTGGACAAGAGGACGAGGGACCGGTTGGGTGAGTATCCTTCCCTCGTCACCGCATAAAAAGATGGATTTTCTATAAAGACAGTTGCTGGGAACTTTGGCTGCTGATCCTTTGCTGGTTTATTTACCCTAAGACTTTATGAATAACGACATTTTTCTTGCTCTGCACCTGGAGAAGTCCTCGCATGGCCAAGATCCGCGCTGTGGTTTAGGGGCTGGCAGAAAAATCACTGATAAGAGGCTGTAAACAGTGGTTAAATGCCACCGGAGCGATGCCGATGCGGTGGGAACGCGGGAGGAGGAGGGGAAGGGGTTGGGGCGCCCGAGGAGAGGAGCTGTGGCCATCCTGGGCCCTGTGGGACCACGCAGTGTGGGATCGAGCATCCTGGGTGGGCGACGGGGACCTGATCCCGCTGGGTCTGTTGTGCTGCTGTAGTCTGTGCAGGCGGTGTCAGCTCCTCCGGGCGAAGGGACACGTCCACCCTGAGGTCCCGATGGCACTGGGGTCCGTGCCCATCAGTGCAAACCTATGGGCGGACACATACAAATTGATTTTAATCAACAAGTTTCTGGAGGGATAAGAAGCCAACCTGAGACTGAGCTCGTCAGAGCTGCCTGCTGCCCCTTGGGGATGCTCGCAGCTCTCCTGGTGTGTGGGCAGGAGGGGCAGCGCCTGGTCTGGGCTCCCCAAAACCTTCCCCCGTTGGTGCGTGGCATGGCCATGGCCACTTCTGAGTCACCCCCGTTGCTGGCAGACCCCGTGCCCGCGCTGGAGGCACTGATCGTGGGTGGCTGGGAGCGGCCCTGCAGCCAGACGGGTGCTTCGGGCTCAGGAGAAATGGAAAATGGCAAATAAAGTCCCCGCGCCCTGCTCAGAGCAGGACCTGACCCCCACCCGCAGCCCCTCACCGCTGCTCCGAGCCGCCTTTCTGCCCCACGAGCTTTGGGGTACCTTTGCTGTGTGGTGCTGGCGGGGCCCCACAGCCCCCAGGGGTTTTGGGTGGGCAAAGCTGGGAGCAATGGGGCTGGAAAAGGAAAACCCCATCTCCTGGAGCCGGCTCAGCTCTGGGAGGGGATGGCGAGCAGGGACAAAGGTGCCCTGGGCAGGCTTGGTGCCCGGTGTGAGGGCTCAGGGACAGTGGAGACCGACAGAGGAGGGACAGGAAAGCGTGACCGGCAGCGTGTGCCGGGAGGGAAATGCAGGGTCCCGCTCTCCCGGCCCTATAAGGCCTCCGGTATCCGGCCGGGGCGAGGGGACCGCAGCGGGGACCCGTGGGGTTGAGGGGACAAGCTGGTGGCCTCGTGTCAGGGCTGGGGTGGCTTTGGCAGGTGGCTCTGCCCCGGGAAGGGGAGGAGGCAGCGCGGCACTCCCAGCCTGGCCGGCATCCCTCCCCGCCGCCCCGCGATGCTCCAGTCCCGGCTCAGCCTGGCAGCAGTGCAGGCAGGGAGGGCACCTCCGGGTGAGTGCGAACCCCCCTTTCCCACCCCTCTGCCCCCTCTCCCTTCCCGTCCACCCCCACTAATGTGGGGTCCCCCCCCCAATGCCGCACCCCGTCTGTGGGTCCTCCTGGGATAAACCCAGATCTTGCCCTTAATCTCCCAAATTCAGCCGCCTGCTGCTTCAAACTGGTCTCTGAGGTGGGCAGACAGCCAGGGCTGAGCCCATCACCGTGGGATCGCGGCTGCGCAGCCCCTTCCTCCTCCTCACTGCTGGGGTCTCACCCTGGGAGGTGCACCCTGGGTTTGGGGGGACCCTTTTTTTGGGGGGGGCGCTGCCTGTGCGTGGGGCAGAGCTGCTGGTGCTGCAGGCACAGGGGTGCTTGGGAGCAGGGGGGGACAGAGGGATATCCTGGGGAACACAGTGGGGGGGACAGGGGATACCCCAGGGGGTGACGGTGGTTTGTGGGGCTGGTGTGTCCCCAAGGATGGCACACGTGGGGGAGCGTGTCCCCATGTCCCTTCCTGTCCGTGCCTGCTCCATGGCCCCGGCGAGGTGCGAAGGTGCAAAAGGACTCAGGGGTCCAGGGTGGGCGGGCAGAGTGGCACTGTGTCCTGGGGGGAGTTACAGGGGGTCTGCGACCTGTGGGGAGGGACATCCCCAGGGGGGTTTAGGGCAGCGACCCCTCGGTATGGGTCCACGGGGGTGCATGGGGAGCTGTGCCCCCCTGCCAGGGCGGTCGTGGCTGCTGGCCCTGGGGAAAAATGGGGGTCCCCGCTCACCCCGGGGGACCTGGCCTGCAGCAAGTGGGGTCGATGCACAGCAGGATCAGTCCCGGAGCTGTTATTTAGGATGGGGGACCCCAGACAGCCCCCCCGGGGTCCCTTGGGTGCCAACTCTGCACCCTGCAAGGGTGCAGGACACGGGTGGTGCCCACCGACCCCCCCCACATTCCTGGGGGAAACAGGTTTTGAACTCGGCCATCCGGGTCCCCTGAGACAGCTGTGTCCCCAGCCCTGGGGAGGAAAGGGGGGCAGGCAGCTGCCTCAACACTCCGTGGGATTTATTCCACCCGTGGAGGGAGTGAAATGTGGGGAGGGGACTGCCGTGAATGCAAAGGGCTTGGATGTCCCTGCTTCTACCCTTGCTGTGTGGCAGAAGAGGTGCTTCAAGGACCATTTTACGTCATTGTTGGGTCTGGCAGGACATTCCCGGCATCATCCTGGGGGCACTGCCACCACGAGGGCAGCCCCGGCTGAGCCTCCCCGTCCTTCCCCACAGGCTGGGTGAGGACATGGAGGATGACAACCAGACGGAGACCTGGCACCAAAGCCTCCAGGCAGTGCTTAATGCCTTGAACCAGACGCTGCACGGGGTCATCCTCTGCCCCGCCGACCGCCCTGCCACCACCACCGCCGCCACCCGCAACACCAGCACCCGCGCCAGCCGTCCCGGCCGCAACGACAACGCCTACATGTACATCCTCTTCGTCATGACGCTCTTTGCCGCTACAGTGGGGAGCCTTATCCTGGGCTATACCCGCTCCCGCAAAGTAGACAAGCGAAGTGACCCGTACCATGTCTACATCAAGAACAGGGTCTCCATGATCTGAGCCCGGTCCCGACGCCTTATCCCCTGGGAGCCGGTGGGTTTGGGGGTCACATCGCTGCTGTGCATCCCGCTGCTTGCGGGATGAGGCAGCGCTGCCGGCCAGCCCGGCCCCAAAGCTGCTGGGAACCCCCCTCCGCGATGCCCCCATGGAGGTGCTCAGCCCCAGTGTGAGCAGCGCGGGGATGTCCTGGCCAGGCCACGGCTCCCGTCTGGCAGGAGCTGGCAGGGTGCGACCCACGGGCAGGTCCCGGTCCCGCAGACCCACCTTGGCTGAGCCGTGGGGGGACAGGGATGGCAGAGGCAGCTCCTTTCCCACCGTGGCCTGCCGAGGCTGGCAGGGGTCTTCAGGAAGAAAAATTCACCATTTCCCTGCTCAGATCAGCCAGCGTTGACCTCCGTGGGCTGCCAGCAGCTTTGTGACATGGGCTAGTGGGTTTTTCTGGTGCTAAAACCCTGTAATTTTTGAGCCGGGCTGGGCCCCGCTTTTCTGGCGGGGAATTAAAGGAGGTGGCGGTTTCCAGTGGGGTCGTGTTTGTTTCTTCTCCGAGCAAAGTCGGGGGATATCCGTGGCACACCCCTCCGTGCCGGTGCCCTACCCTGGCTGCTGGAGCCCAGGGGATGCTGCGAGGGCTAAACCTGCTCCCTGTGTGCTGCCGAGGGGGCATCAAGGGCAATCCCTTGGTGACATCGCAGCCCCCATCCGAGGACACGAGATGCTTTCTCCCCACTGCCAGCCGGGGAGCATCGCTCGAACCACGGGCACACGCTGCAAGCATGGCCTGAGCCTGGCCGGAGGCATCTGGCTCCACGTGTCCCCGAAAGTTTCTCCGGGCTCCGGACGGTGATGCCGAAGTTTTTCCTGCTTCCTTCCTGCTGTCGACTGTAGCTTTGGCCTTTTGTACCGCAGGTCCCAAATGTGTTTTCCATGGGGCGAGGGCGCAGCGGCGGACGGGAAGGGGATGTTCTCGGGTCCTGCTGGGCTCCTTGGCTTCAGCTCTGCTATTAAACTGGCCACGTTTGGGACTGGTCTGTGGAGTGGCCGATGTCCAGGACAGTAAATGTCCCCGTCCTTCAAAACAGGCTGTGGGGCAGTGCCAGTGACCCAGTCCCTCACACGTCTTAACCTGTTAATAATGGCATAATTAATGTCTTTAATTGCAGCTAGATTAGCTGAGCCACAGGGGCCTTTCCGCCTGCATTCAAAGGTTAAACACGGCTGCGATGCCTGAGCCCAAACAGTGACGCCAAACCCTAATCCAAAAAATAATACTGGATGTGAGCGCGTTTAGGGTAGGGCTGGAAACCTTGGCACCAGAGGCATCGGGACGGCAGCAGCTCCGCGGCCAATTCCTGATTTCCCATGCCCTCGGCTTGGGCACAAAACCCAGGGCAGGGGGTTTTGGGGAGCCCTCGGGGGCGGCTCGCTCCGGGGCTGAGCCTGCTGTGGTTTCTGAGCCGGGGTGTGTGGTGCCGGCGGGGCTTTCCAGAGGTGCAGGGGCAAACACCACCAACGTCCCCCAGCACCTGGCCCAAGCGGGAAGTAGCTCAAGAGGCTTCGCCGTGTTTATCTTGCAGTTGCAGCGCTGGGAAAGGAAAATAAACCCTTTATCTGCAAATAAATCAGGGGAATTGGGCCAGGCGGAGACAGCCGAGACAGCAACCCCCTGCTGGGTTGGTTTGTGCAAGCACACACCGCGCTCGGGTTTTCTCCACCTCTGCGATGTTTGTCCTCCTCTAACACCGGCTGCTCCGGTGGGATGAGCCATGGAGCAGCCGCTCGCGCCAGGGCCAGGATGAGGGTCCCTGTGATGGGACAGGTGTTGAATGGTGAACATGGTACCCCAAACCCCCCTGGTGATGTGGTCTTCTTGCCTCTCCTGATGGCCACCGGCCCTCCCAGGAGTGGGAGAGGCTGGCATGACCCCAGAGTCCCTTCTGCTGCTGTGACCAGGGTGGGACAAGTCTGTTACAGGGTGGCATGTCATAAAAAAATTTAAAATGCTGTTTTTTCCTAATCCAGAAGACCCTAAGGGGTAAAAACGCTCCTGCAAGACATAGCTCCTGTGGTGATTGTTATTCACCCGATTTTCTGTTCATCGGCAGCTCCTCCCATCTGCCCCCACAGTTAAATTCGGACCAGAGCCTGCAGCAGGGCTGGGGGGATGCCCTGCGTGCCCCCACCGTGGAGCCTCGGGCTGGACGCCACTGGGCTGGGTGACAAGGTGCCAGTGCCACCTTGTGGTAGCTGCCTCAAGGTCCCTGCACCACAGGCACCTGCTCCTTCCCTGGGGCACCCTGGGATCCCCGGGGCCAGAGCACCTGGGCTTGTCCCCATGGGACCCACGGCTCCAGGCTGGCTGGTGTCCCTTTGGGACCCATGGCTTTGGGCTGGCTGGTGTCCCCATGGGACACATGGCTCCGGGCTGGTTGGGTGTCCCCATGGGACCCATGGCTTTGGGCTGGCTAGTGTCCCCTTGGGACCCATGGCTCTGGGCTAGTCGGGTGTCCCCATGGGACCCACGGCTCCAGGTCATCTTGAAGAGCTCATCCTCAGCAGGGAGTTGCGCTGGGCTGTTAAGGATGCTCAGAGGGGTACAGAAACAGGAGGTTATGGGGGAGGACAGTTTTCGGAGCCTCCCAAAATGGGTTTACTTCAGTTGATGGAAGAAGGATTTCGAGACTAATTAAGTGGTCATCCCAGAGCTCACAGATTCCTCGTCAAAGTTGATGGGGCTCTGGCCTTGCTCCCTGTGCTGCAGGAGCAGACGATTTCTGGGTAACGCTCATGCGGGTTTTTTTAATAGCAAGGAGACGCACTGAGGCATACAGAGAGGAGAGCTGGGGAAGCGCTGGCCTTGGCTGAATCACTAAATCCAACAACGAAAATTGCAGCTGACTACATTACAGTTTTAAGCAATGCAGCTAGAAAAAAAACAGGGCTTATGGGAGGCCAATTTATTTATTTTTTTTTTTTTTTTGGCATGTAACAATGAATCACGGGAGAGACAATGTCTGTAGCGCTTTGCCTGGTCCTTGGAAAAGGATATCGAAATGTTGCGTGTATGGGAAGTTCAGGCTGACCTTGGCTTAGTGAATCAATGGTAGGATTGTTGGAGCAATGGGAATTGCGGAGGCCTGTTCCTGGGATTGCTTTGATGCTGGGCATTTTGATAAGAAATGTGCAAGGTGAAACGGTAGCAGTGCAGGGACTGATAGCGATGGTATCGCCGAGCGATGCCAGCGGGTATCAGTGAATGTTTAGCTAACAGCATGAGGTGCCTCCAGCAGTTTGTGGTTTTGGCAGGTGAATACGCGGCACAGCAGGATTGAGGCAAGGGAAGGTGTGTTCAAGGGGAGCTGCTTCTCCGAGACAGCGGTCAGTGCTCGGTGGGAGTCTGGTGCTGCTGACAGGGCGGGCGTGCAGGGGAGGAGCGGGCTGCTGGCCTGGGGAGGGCACGCTGCTCTCCCAGCAGGTGTGCTGAGCCGGGCTCACAGGCACGAATGCTTATTCGTAGACAGGACTCATGATGGGGAAAGATAATCTTGGGAAAGATTGGGAAAAAAAAAAGGGAGGGAAAGGGAAAGTGCTTTTAGTTTATAGCAGGGCAGAGAAGTGCTGGACTAGCATTCCCTGCACTGCAGTAGACTGACACTGGACGAGCATCCCTGCACTGCAGCGGATGGATGTCAAACGAGCATCTCCTGCACCGCGGCGGATGGACGTCAAACGAGCATCCCCTGCACTGTGGCAGATGGATGTCAAATGAGCATCCCCTGCACTGCAGCAGATGGACGCGGGACAAGCATCTTCCATGTTGCAGCGGGGGGTTCCCCTGCACTTTCCCAGGGTACCTTCCCCAGGCCCCTCTCGCCTTCCCTGTTGGCCGTTCTTGCTGGTTATGCTCACTGTGCTGGCTGGAGCACGCTGTGAGCTGGGGCAGATGCCGCAGCATGATTTGGGCATAGATACCACTGGGTGATGTTTATTTGCTAATTAAATGACTGTTAGCTACTAAGGAGTCTTAATGAGCTCTGTTTGTCCCATGCAGAGAGCTAGAACTAAAGGCTACAAAGCAAGGGGTGGAAAAGCTGGGGAAGGGATCATGGGCAGCTCATGCATCAGTGACAATCGCTGCCCACAAGAAACAGGACATGAAGGTGTAACAGTGTCCTGGCTGCGCAGGTGCAAGGCTGTGGGGCTCAGCGCTGAGGATATCGGATGAAAACCCTGCAGCACAGCTCACAGCATCCTATGGAAACATGAGTGGTTTCAAGCAGTGACATTACTTATTCATTATTGGCCATCTTCCTCTGGAGGGAGGGCAGAGGTGATGTCCTCCTGCGAGGTAACTCAATCAGCCCTGCTCAGAGACGGGGTTGGCCATTGCCCGTGCTGCCTTAAAAGGATTTTCTGGGAGGTGACGAGATCCTTATTACAGGAACAGGGCTGCTACTGGACACACAAGCTCTTCTTTCACGTCAGAAACCATCAGTGTCCAAAACACATCCATTTCTTCTAAATATATCAGTTCATCTCACCAAAGGCATAGCCTGTTCCTTCAATCTGCCTTGCTGACAGCCCTGTGGTGTCACAGCTGGAGCAACACCCTCATTCAGAGGGATGAGAGAAACAAAAGCAACTTAAACCAAAGAATCTGACCCGTTTGGAATCTCTGCAGGAATTGCCACGCGGGGTCAGTCGCTTGAAGTTTTCTATCATCCTCCTGCATTGAATGTCCGTCCGTCTGAGTCACCTCTCTCACACCGGGCTGGTATCAAATGCTTTAGATAAAGATGTGATACCAAATTAATTATGTGCAAGCATGAAAAACATCTATTCTGCTCCTCTCCATTTTCTGCCTGTCTGAGGTAGCCCCCTCCAGCCCTTCTGTGAGGTCGGGTTTGCGTCCTGCTGGCAGTGTGGGATGCATCTCTGCGGTGGCAGTGGGAGCACCGGTTCCTGATGGCTCTTCTCCAGGGGATGCTCAGCACAAAACCCACCTCTGACATGTCCCTCTTCCCTAAAGCAGCTCTGATGTTTGCCGCTGCAGTGTTTTTCACTCATGGCCCTTTGCCGAGCGGCGCTGGGTACAGCTCACGCTCTTTCCTAACCCCGATAAGTCAGTTTACAAACTTTTTTTTTTTAAAGCACATGATGGGAAAATGCAGCATTCAGGAGACTTGGGTTTTCTGAGCCTCTGGGCCGAGCACCATCTCCCTTCCCTGGTGGCTGGTACCGCGGTGGTCTGCATGTGTGATGGCACGGCTGCCTGCGTGCGCTCCCAAATTGGCACTGAGAGCTGCCAAATTAATTAGTGGAGGAGGCCTCAGAAGGCAGAGTCCAGATTTGGGGGCTACACTGGTGGGCTACACCCTCTCTACGTGACATTCTGCACTCACGGGCAAGACACTGCCCCGGCCCCCTTTGCACTGCGGCTGTTCCAGCAGTACAGGTCTGTCTGGCTCCTCTTTTTCTGCTCTTTTTTTCCCTTTTCCTCCCCTGTTCTCATTCACGTGAGAGGAAAGGGACACCTGGGGTCAGTCCAGCTGAAGGATGATATGCACGTGCTTGTGATAAAACTCTAGCAATGTTATCAAAAGTCTGGTCATAAAAATAACCGTTGGGACTGTGCAATCACGGGGCAGCTCCATTTGCTTGACTGCCCTATGGCTACCTACAAAACCTGCACCATACGGTAAGAAAAAGCAGCATTTCTTAATAAAGATCAAAGCATCATTTTCTTTTTTACTGACAATCAGGAAATCCCAGACACCTGTGACCTCAGGTACTCCCCTTACAGAAAGTTTTCAGTACAAATTTTCTCAGTTCCACACAACTTACCCTGTACTTTCAGATAAATTGAGGGGATATATTGGGGTGAAAAGCCTGATCCATACTCCTTTCTTGTTCTCTCACTGGAGGCAATCGGCCCATCACATTTCTTTTCTGTAGATGGATGTGGCTGGCGGACAACTGCTCAGCAGAGCACGCGCGTGGGCTATTAATACCTAGAGGGGAGGATTAAAAATAACCAGGTCTGTTCTTGGTTTCTGGTTTGTAAAGGACAGGCTTTGATATACGAGGGGACTGGTGGCCAAAGCCAGCTTCCCCGCGGTGCTGAGGCCCAAGCAAGCTGGAGGAGCAGAAATTTCCCCCCAGCGAAATAGCAGCCCTGGAAGGAGCCCGTGCCCCGAGCGAAGGGAGGACGTGGAGAGCTGGATCTGTGCCTACTCCAGAGGGGCGCTGGGGACGGGGATGCTCACCGCGGCTTTCCCACACCTACGCCTGACACACTAACCCACTGCGCTACTCAGGCTCGGTAAATACCGTCACCCCTGCGTGCAGTAGTTGATTAAGCCCTAGATTAAGTGCTTAGGTTGTGTTTGCTGGCTGCAGCGGGGCCCGTGAATCGGGGAGACTGCGGCAACAGTGAGCAGAGCTGCTCCCTGCCCTCCCTTTGGGCTGAGAGCGGAGGTTTTTCCAGCAGCTCGGAGCTGCACATCACATACTGCTTATAAAGCGTGGGTATTTAGGGTNGGAGTGTGTTGTCAGTGCCGGAGGGTGCAGGATCAGGCCTTCCAAGGGCTGATGTCATGAAGCACCAAGCCAGGGGCAGCTGCAGAATTTGAAAGCCATTTCCTAATCTCAGCGGTCCCTGCTGCATCCTTCCCACCTGCCAGCCCGCTCCCTTTCTTCCTGCTCTGCCTGCAGAGCGCTTGCGCTTCTTCAGGACAAAGCGCTTTGGCTGCTTTGACCCCAAATGGGATTAAAAATGGCATTCAGGCCCAAAAAGGCACCTGCCCCTCCC
>RSEF01000001.1:220265366-220280056 GCA_003993805.1 Himantopus leucocephalus | reverse complement strand
GCCCCCCCCCCCCCCGTTGCTAATATTTTTACAGAAAAATGGGAATTTTCAGTGCTTCTTCCTTACAGCGTTTCTAATGGTGCAGAAGCATGGACTACCCGTATGGGCAATTACTAAAGAAGAATGAGCACCAGTGAGCAAGGTCATTAAAAAGTGCAACCAGAGGAGTGTTTTGCTGATGTTGTTTTTAGAACAAGTTCAGTAAGGTATGGTGTTCTTATCAAGCTGCCACTGCCAAATTTCTTGATAGGGTCTGAGGTGTGAGATACATAAACCTGCATTGGTGGGTTAATATGGCCTAAATGTCAGAGGTTGGATTAATACAGACTATTGCTTTAATGCGCGGTGCAACCTTTGAGATAAGAAGAAAACTTGGAGGTGTGATCTGAGATCCTGTATAAAGCTGTCATTATCCTCCTCTTAAGCTGAGTGAATTATACTGTATTGTGGTGTAAAGAAGTTAAGAGGGGTTACATTCTTAAACACAGCCATTCACAAACTAGTGAGTCCAAGTTTTTTAATCATGAAGTCATTTTCTGTCAGGCTGCTATTGGCAAAATCAAGAACATCTAATGTCACATGCTGTTATCTCTATTCATTGCTTTGTTTGAGGAGAAAATTTTAAAACAGTCATTACAGGAAATGAGCGTATCAGACCCCCATTCTAATAGGGACTGGAGGAAGGGAGAGTGTGTGTGTGTGTGTGTGTGCGTGCGCATGTTGGCAGAGGAGGTCAGCATGGGGAAAGTGAGGGCTAGATCTAGAAGGAAACTTAAGCATCAATTGCAAGAGACAGCTGCTGTCCCTGTAATAGAAAAGTGTTCTAATTGCATATTTTTCCTGTAAGGTAAAGTAGGATGCATGAGTCAGTGAACGGGCAAGTTGACTAACATCCCCTTTAGCTGAATCTTTTTGCTGACTACCTGCAGCAGCTCTGTGTGTGCTGTCTTAGATGATTTCTGGTTTTAAGCACTAGGCAAGCACAGGGAGAAAAGCTTAACTCGGATTTAGGGCTCTGCTCAGTGGAAGAGGTCTGAAAGGCTGGACCTTGCATACACAGGATGGGTAATGTCACAAGAACAGGAGAGTAACTATGCTGACATTTTCTGGATAAGTGAAGTGTGTATTGACAATCAGTAAACATTTTCCCAGAGATAATAATATCTTACATAATTAATGCTACAGTTGAAAACAAATGTGTTGCCTGTTTAAGCTAATTCCAAGTACTCCACTGTTATGCTTTGTGCTAGGAGAGGACAAGGGCTGGCGTCAGTGGAAGGACGCTTACTCCAAGTACCCATCTTTCCTATGTCTAATGAGTATCACTTCAGGTGTAATGGACATTAACTGCATTAAGCCCAAGTTCCCAGTAGTAAGCCAGCGTGTGCTTTGCAATAAGGCTGGTTATCTGGATACAAAAGAGGAAAGCCTTTTGGAAAGGAAGTGGGGTTTGGTTTCAGGTTTTTTTTTAAAATGATAGTTGGGACCAACTTCCCTGGCCGTTTGTGTTTTGCTCTGTAGCAAACCCATATATAAGGGTAAGGATATTTGGATTAAAATCCTTCAATTTCATAGTGATTGTGATTTACCTCGATGGCAACAGGTGGAAGTGCCAGGCCTAAGATAATTGGACTACTTGTGTCTAAAATCAGTTCCATGCCACAAGGGCTTGGCACAGAGCCTTGTGCAGGCAGAACTCGTCATGAGGGAGCATCAGTGAGAAATGCTAAAAGTAAATGAATTCAAGCATTTTTAATTATCAATTTGATGTGATAAATATATTTTATCATACTTATTTCCTGGAAGCATAGAGCCTCTAAACAGTTTTTAGTAATTACAAATGATTGTTACAAGTGATACTAGTCTTCTGGGCTAATCAACCTCGCATAGTATTTCACAGCGTTCATTGAATAAGCTTCTCTCAGAGTTCTCAGTTCACCTGTATTAATGCCAATCAATATTTCTTCAAGAAAAGAAAACGATCTGCCGTTATTCCTTCCATAAGGAAAGAACCAAACGTGCCTGTAGGAGAGAAACCACACCTATGCAGTAAAGTTACCTTCCATTTTTAAGGAAGGGAATTTTAATAGGCATCCCTGTTCTTATTTTGTCTTCATTCAACCCAATGACAAAACTTCCCTAGCACTAAGGACTGACACACACTACACTATGAGAATATTAGAAATGTGTTAAAACTAGCAGACAGATTATCTCAGCTAATCAACTGCGAATCACTTAGAAATGGGCTAAGGTGTCTAAATTTTATTCATTTCACTAAGGCGAAAGTAAAGTTAGGAGATGTCTAGAGCAAAGTTATGAAAAGCTGTCAGAAGCGCAGTCTCAGGTAACTGTCCTTTAACCCAACGCCTTGAAGAAAGAGGTTGAAATGATGACAGCTCTCTGAAACAACTAGTTTGCAATGTCACAGCTAGCTCCCATACTGCCAGTAACAATCCTGCCTGTTTCTCATACTGCTAGGCTAGCAGAAGCATCTTCTAACTCAAACCTGTTTCATTCATGATCTGATGTTGCTATAGTTATATGAAATGTTGAATGCTACAGAATTGCAGTATTTTTTATAGACTATGAAATACGTATGCTCAGAGTTACACTTTTTATTTGGCAGTACTGAAAAGCAAGTGGGATATGCAATGTGGGCAGGTGTCCCCTCTCCATGAAGCAGAAGTCTTGTGCTAAGTTAGTGGCTGAAAACTGAAGGAACAATTGGTTTTGTGGCTGTACAAAGGATTTGTTCTATGGTAGCGAGATTTTTCACTGAATATATTCTCTTGAGTCTTTTTATTAAGCAGCTCCCATGTTCCACCCTGGTGGCTAGCACCTGACCTATCTGTATAAAGATGTGAGCATCATTTCTACACAGTTGTAACGTACAGCTAGGAACATTTGTCTATGCCCTGCTAATACAAAACTAGTGTTTTGACATTTTCTTGTGAAGTTTTCTGTCCCAAAAGATGCTAATTATGTGAGATAATTAGCAGACTAGACCACCCAGCTTGAAGGTGCACACCACAATGCTGGTATATGCTGGTATATAATTTATATGAAAAAGTTACTGTTTAAAATTGCAGGGTGTGCTCCACTTCCCCACCACCACCACCGACTGCTTTTTTGATTTCTCATTTCAATAAGCTAAAAATGGTGTATGTCCAAACTATGACTGAATTTTGAGTTAGAGCACAAAAGTCAGGACTACCTATTTTTAGTGGCAGCTAAATTGCAATGTCAATACATTAGCTTTGCTGCCAACACAGTGGGTCAGTGTCGACAAACAGTCTGTGAGATGGAGTCCTTCCAGTCGTGCCTGCCTTCCATGTAATGGGGCCTTTCATTTCGTCAGAGGGAATTTAACTTTTCTAAATGAAAAGAGAAGATGGGGGAAGAGTCTTACATCCTTGCACACAGCATTCTGTTGGTAAATTTGACATTTTTGTTTCCAGACCAGGTGGATTTCAAGTAGATAAGGTCCTTCTAGACCATATCTGCTAATAGCAAGATCATAGAATCAAAGATCCTCAAGAACAGCTTAAAGGGTTGTCTCATGAACCCTGTCAGTGACGCCAATAGCCAGTACAATGTTCTCTTTCTGCTTTGGAGCTAAAAAAACTCTCAAGTACAACTGAAGCTGCTTTATTTCTGCCAAATAGCCACTACGCCTAAGCTGCTAGGGGTGTAGTCTGCAATGCCACATTACGTAGCCTTCCCTGAGCTGCTGGCTCGCAGCATAAGCAGGTTTGGGAAGAGGTTTTTCCCATAATCCCCATTCCCCAGTATAAGGGTGTCTGAACTCTAATGGTTAAAATAACTGCACACCAATGTTGTCTGACCTCAAGTTTGCAGGAGACACAGTTATGTTTTGGCAACATAAAAACTAGCCTCAGACAGAATGGATAGCTCCAGACTCTGCCTCATTCTGGCAGAGACACGCGTGTCTGTCCTTACTGAAATGATGACAGACTTGGGACTCCTACGTGTGTATTCTCAGTAAATGATGTAGATATTTGCTTACATCTTTCACTGTAACAAACATGACCTGATCATACAGTGGCTACACTTATAAGCTTCCTGCTGAAGTATATACAGCACAGAGCATGTAAACTGAAAAGTGAGACCATGGCTCCTCATATTTCTTATAGAAATTTCTTATAGAGTCTTATATTTCTTATAGAGTGTTAGAGTGACCAGGAATATCTACCAAATGTCACCAGGTAAACACAAGAGGGTGTGTGCATTATATAGCCAGGATGCAGATTGGAAAGGATGACACTGAAGTTCCTTGAGGAGGACTGGGAGCATTGGTGACAAGTGTCTATCACTGCCCTGACGTGCACCCTCCAGCTCCCTGCTTCTCCCTGCTTCTCATGTGAAGTGATCCAGGCTGGGTAGGAGGAACTGCCTTACTGCAGTGCCATTGCTGCCCCCATGGCCTCCTCTTCCAGCAGCTACATTACCCAGGCTCCACTCAACAGCTAATTAACCTTCCTTCTCATGCAGTACCTCAGACCAGAAAGTCCCCTGGGGAGTGCATGCTCATGTCCATCAACTCTCATCCCTTTTTTTTTTTTTTTAAGAACCCTCTCACACAGCACAAGTTTCATTCGTAAGACACAGATGGGAAGAGTATGCTTAAAAAGCTACTGCACACTTGTGTGAGTCTTTCTAATGTGTCTCACACAGATGTGTAAGAATTGCTTTTGCCTCCTCAGACTTCGCCATCACAGTCTCTTGTCATCATGCCTTCCCTGCCAGCCACTGTTACAGAAGGGCCAGAGGAAGGGTTTATACCCTGCTCCTCTCTGTCTCTGTGTGATTGGCTTCCCAATGCAGAGCTGGAGAAGCTGAATTCCCTTAGAAAAGCCACATATAAGCTGAAGCTGCATTTTATTTTATTGTGTGCATGTGTAGTTTCTGCAAATACTACAAACGCAAAAAAAAACTGAAGTCAAAGCTTCAGTGAGTAGACTTATAATTGATATTTTAACTTTATAATGTTTAAAACACTTTCTTTGTAGATCTCACTTTTTTACTTCCGAAAACACATACCAAAATAGCATTGTACCAAAAGTGCTTTCCCTGTTTACTCCTAATCCTACCTTTAAGTTATACATAAAGGATCAAAGCTGGAAGCTGCTAGAAATACCTAATATGCCAGGCTGTTATGCTAAACTTGACCAAGTATGAAGTGTCTGCTACTCAGATAAAAAGTCAAACCTATCCTTTTCCATTTTTTTAATATAAATTGGCTGATAGTAACCTCCTGCTCCTAAAACACTGTTAAAAAAAAAGCACAAGGACCATACCTTAACCCTGTCCGCAAATTTACAGACATGAAAGGAGACTACAAACAAGACAGCACCTTCTCAAAAAAAAAATCTGTTCTTAAACCTCAATGCATCAGAGAAAAAAGGTGCATTTTTATGAATAAACTCTCCAAATCTAAATGAAGGAATTTTGCAATTTGGGAAGGTACAGGGAAAATCTACCATTCTTGACTTAGAAGATCACATGGAAGAGAAAACAACTCCTGGTATAAAGAGCTTCTACTATGGTTCCTATTTTTAATTTATGAAATGCCCTGGCTGTGGAACAAAGCAAGATAAACAGTCATACTCCTCAGCCAATGGGAGTCACAAACTTGAAAGTCCAGTTCAATAGCCATAAGGCTATTTTAGCTGTACATTTGCTCCCCTTTATGATTTGCTTGTAGTAGTAAAAGGGCACAGTTACAGAACAGCCTTATGATAGCCTTTATTTTTGGCAGCTTCATTTTGGCAGCAATGAAGCATTAAAAGCTGAAGCTCTTCATGTTGAACACAGTCTGGAAGATCACATTTTTGCAGCAGCTATTGAAAACTTGGCTCCAAAATCATGTTTGGTCTTCTTCAGAAGTAACTTTTGAGTCAGACAGATTGTAATACAGCATTGCACTCAAAGGATACTTCTTTCACCTGCTTGGACTGAGTGCCTCTCTATGTTCTTGGCAAGCAGTGAGAGACACTGATTCACAAGTGACCTTGTATTTTTCCCATTTTTTCTTTTTTGCAGCTTCACTGTGTGAATGGCCTGTATGATCTGACCTGTGTTATCAGGTATTGCGCTCTTCCGTCTCTAAAGTTATTTCTCTGGAATGCCAGCGAATAACAGTCAGTGTATGTATACTCATTTTAAAAAAGATTTCCATTACAGCTACACTATACTCTCCCTTACATTTGCAGAATATACAAACCAAAAAGTTTACACATCAAGCACAAGAATTATTTCAGATGACAGAGCATGGGTTCATCCCATTTGTTCTTATGAACTGGAGTAGACTTGGCAGCATGGTATAGTAAGCATGAACATCTGAATAATGATTCAGGGGGATGAGCTGGTAAATGGGATAGTCAACCATAATATCTGTCACTGCCCTACAGATGAGGAAGACAGTTTTCAAGGCAACTGACCCTTGAGGGGAACAGAAATATGCGTGGTTTAATAGAGAGGAAGATGTTGTCATCTAGAGCACCCAAACAATCAAGTTATCCCTGAATGACACAGAAAAACATTTGAGAGAGCTGTAAAAGAGAGAGGAAAAAATAATTCTGACCCATCTATTCCAGACTTACTGATATTTATAATGTAGGCGGAAGAATCTCCTTGCAGTGTTTGATGTCATTTTATTTTATGAAGACAAAAATCATCAGACAGAAAAACCACAGTAAGCAATGTTTGCCTTTGCCAAACAAAGAATTTACATAAACGTCTGCAACTAAAAAAAACACCAAAACCATCTTACTTCAACCTCTAAATCCGATGCACACTACTGTGTTTTTATTTAATTTCAGGTGGTTTCACTGCTACAAGATGAGACCTCATATACTGGAGGGACCAGAATATACTACCTCACTGTCATATAATTTAAGCTCAGTCATACCTCAGACAATATTTTTACAAGGTCACTTTGCAAAAGTATGTCTAGCCTACCCAAATGACAATATTATTTATGCCAAAGGTTTCACTTTAGGGGTGGAAGTATTCCAACTACTGTTTAATAGGCTATATGGAGAGGCTAAGAAAACATAATTTGTTGCACATACAGCTTATGTATATAATATAGAACTAAAGAGCACAGACTGATCATTGGCAATACGGCCTAAGACTGGCCTCAGTGAAAAAAGCCACAAAAGCAATGAGCTTTTGAGTTTTCCTCTCTGATATTATTTTTGGAATTCCTGAGCTTAACCAGAAATATGAATGCACAAGTGAGAAATACATCTGAATTCAGTACCTACCTGGATATTCAAAATGCAGAAGGTACTTTTGAAAAGACAGTTTGTAACCCAGGCGTATGACTTTTTACAAGTAGACAGGTCAGCATATTCTCAGCTACAGTCTTAGAACAGGGAATGGACAGGAGAGGAATGGCAGGAACTCCAATAAAAAGCTTTTTAGAAGCTTTACTGAGGTGAAGACAATACACTTTTCATAGCCAAAGTAATTAGTACCAGACCAAGTGGTTCAGAAGGTGATTAGAAGGTGAAGTGAAACAAGCACTTTTCTTTCTTCTCAAGCTCTGTTCTTAGAAGACATGCTTCATCCATGGACTTTATTTCTAGTTAATTTGTAATAGTTTTTCTGGTAAACTACACTTCTTCAGGGGTTGGAACCTGCACTGTAAATTCACCCATTGTTACTGACTAAAATTACGGTGAGAATGCAATATAGTTTGTAGTGTTAAATCTGTCCAGATATTAATACTGATTCTTGTAACCTATGCTGTTTAAAAGGCTAATTTATTCACAGAGTATGGTATTTTATTGCAATAACAGGAGTTCTCATTGAATACTTATCTATTCATAAAGCTCAATACTTAAAAACTGGAAAAGGTGTTTGTTCCTGTGTCTCTATTGTTCTTATCAAGGACACTGGCATTATTCCTTAAAGAAAGCCACTTGCTCGCTGTCAGAATCTCTTCAGTGCACCAAGAAGGATGCTGATTCTCATGCTGTGAGTGACTGAGATTGCAAATCCACACCAGAAAAGCACTACCATATTACACCAGAATATTACAGCACTTGAAAATCAACTGGCATCCAAACAATCATAGAATCATAGAATTGTTGAGGTTGGAAGGGACCTTTAAGATCATCAAGTCCAACCATTAATCTAACCTGACAAAATCCACTTCTAAACCATATCCCCAAGTACCACGTCTACCCTTTTTTTAACACCTCCAGGGATGGCAAATCCACCACCTCCCTGGGCAGCCTATTCCAATGTTGGATAACCCTTTCAGTGAAAAAATTTTTCCTAATATCCAACCTAAACCTCACCTGGCTTAACTTGAACCAGTGCATGAGACTCATTAGGATAGTGTAAGTAAGATGTGGAGGAATATAAGCACAAGAGGAGACCCCATAGGTTGAGGAAGGAGCTGGAAAAATACTGTGACTGTGTAGGGAGCTCAGCTGGGCAACCGTGGTTCCTAGGTGTGGGAAAACCCAGCCAGGCATTTTGAGTAAAAGTGCATGGCATAAGAGGCTTCACAATACATAATATATCCACTAAGTAATATTCTATGATAGTTCTGCTTTCAATATAGACATTAATGTTTATCTACCCTACAGAACTGTGGAATAGCTGCCATTCTTCCTCTGTTATGGTGCCATTTACATCCACGCTTTTTGACAGTGCCAAAACATGCAGAATTTTTGGGCTTTTTACTATATGAGAAAAACTACAGAGGAGTAAGCAACCATTTTTTTGGTTTTGAGAATGCTTTTCGTGAACTGTTAGTCAAAGCAGTCACGTTAACGAGACTGGCAGCAGACAGTGGAACATTGCTCTCCCACATCTGGCCATTCTAGTGTTTAGGTCTGATCTATATTTCATAAATATCAGTTGGCCTTTCAGTTGTCAGATCACAGGTTTAGTTCAGGTTCCAAACAGAAGGGGGAGAAGCAAGGAAAGAGCTTTGATTGTGACAAACTATTTGCTGTTTCCACAATAATACCATGTGGCGTTTGGAGAAGGGGTCACTTGTGACCACAGAAAACCATAAGCATTCAGATCCATTTGAGCAAACGAGTATAATATCGCACAGCTATGGACAGACAGCGTGTGTCTCCTGGTGACCTTGTGTGGAATGTAGTTTTAGAAGAAAAATATGTTAAACTGCTTGTCTGAAGGGCAAGTCCAAAGACATATTGTGCAAAGACTCAGTGCCCCAAGTTATCTATTGATTTCTATCTTGAATACCTAAAGTACACATTTTCTGAATGGTATGAATGCATCTAAAAAGAGAGCTTGGAGGATGAGGTGGTATTTATTCACAGACTAGTGAAAAAATATGCACTTTATCCCTCAGAAATATAGGCAGCATTAGGAAGGGAGAATACAGGCAGCAACTCTAATCATGGAAAAAGGGATGATATTGTACAAAGGTAAAACCTGACTGAACAAAAGTTGAATCTAGACTCATTTAACAGTAGTGAATTAATCAAGAAACTTTAGTACCATAGCTACGATGACAGCAAGTGGGGCTTTGTATGACAGAAATATCCCTGAAGCTTCTCTTTTCATGCTTTCTTGGCTCTGTGCTTACATAGAAAACCCTTTTTTTACTGAGTTTTCCAAATAACTATTAGATAGCCACTAAGCATGATTCTAGGTCAGAACAGGCAGGACATAACCAAATGTACCTACACAATTCAACAGACAGGTTTGTCTAACCTCTCTTCCTTAATACTCCGCACTTCCCCAACACGGCCTTTTCCAATGCATGACCATTCTTATCTTCAGAAATATTTTCCTAAAATCTTACCTGAATCTCCCTTGCTGTAGTTAAGCCCATAACTTCTTGTGCCACTCTGAATGAATAACCTTTTCCTCTGTGCAGCAATATTTTACATACTGGAAGATTTATCACGTCTCCTCTCAACTTTTTCTTCTCTAAAATAAATAATTCCATATTTTTACTTTTTTCCTTAACAGTCATGTTTTGTATCTCTAAATCATCCCTACTGATATTATCTGGCTTTTCTCCCATCTGGCCTGCATTCTTCTTTGCCTGTGGTACCTAAAGAAGGCTGGAAACACCAGTCTAGCTAAAGCCTTATTAGCGCTAAGAAGAGAGGAATGAATCTTAACTTACAGCACACCTGTCTATTCATCCAAACATAGGCTTTGCTTTCCCCTTATCCATTTACTTTTCTTTTTTAAAATGATGTTCAGCTTGTGAACCATTGTAAGTCTCGAATCCTTTGCTAGTAACCTACTGGTTAGCAGTTATTTTTTACTTTAGCAATTGATTATTCCCAAGAGTGGAATTTTGTATTCATTTGCACTGCACCATATTTTGGGGGGATGTTTTCTTTAATTAGTTGCAATTGTTATGCATTCTAGTTTTATTCTCCAGAATACTTGCAGGCCTTTCTAGCTGTAATTTCGCCTAGGTAACGCTTTCTGGATTGCTTATCAGAATGCCATATGAAACAGGTCAAACTATCAAATGATTAAACTTACACTACTTCTCTGGTATCTGCAGGCCCTGTTACCATACACTAGAAGGAAATTAGGTAATCGAAGTAAATTCATGCTATCAAAGCTAAGTGCAATTTCATCATGTTTTGAAGAATAATATGAAGTGAAAAAAATCTACTCCTTGGAAGGAAAATATTTGCTGAAATGCAATTTATCCTTAATATGATATAGTCTGTAAGATAAAGAATGCTTTTCATAGTTCACTAAATCCAGCAGCATGAACCAAGTTAACACAGAGTCACAGGCATTTCTTTTCTCCAGGTGTGTCGTGAACAGTAGCAATATAACCTCTGGCTGCAAATTGCAAGAATATGCATACCCCGAGCCTCAAGTCCTTTAAACTGGCTGGACGAATGTGTGAAACTCAGTCAAAAGATAGCTCTGGGTCTGAACAGATGGTATGATGCAGGTAAGCACTAATGAGCTTTCTCAATCTTTTTATGTCAGCAAGGGTACAGAGCTCCTGAAAAAAAGGAATCCATAGAGGCTTATTCCTTGTGCTGATAGGGCAAATAGTGTCATCTAGACACAGTAACCACAACAATTTCTTTTCCTGTATGTCCTCATATGAATGGTTATAATTCCTCTTACCGAGGAAAAAGTTGAAAAGGCAAAGAATTAAAGTGTCAGAACAACTGTTCTTATCTGTCATTTGAAAACTGATCTGCCATGTCTGCACAAAGGAAGTGAAATGCCTCCAGCAATTGTTTTTAGACTGATTTCCACATGGCTTTTTACACTTTAGTCAAGTGTACTGCCACTGAGAGGAAGCCCACATGCTACAGAGAAGGAAGATAAGAGAGATGCTAAGTGTGTGAAATACTTAGTGGTGACTGTGAATGTAAAACAGCATTTCGCATTTGTGAAAGCCAGCTGGACTTAGGGTGAGATAATGGGATGTTCTCTAAGAAGACCCCCCAGCCATGCATGTGAAAACATAATCCGTCAGTGGTCAAGCTGAGGGTGAATCTCTTGTCTTTATCTTCTGAAATATTGGACACATAATCAGGATGCATCTTCTATTTGAATTGTTGTAACTAAGCAGGTCCAAATATGTCTGGTGCAGTGCAGTCTTTGCTATCATCTAGCCCTTGATTTTGGCACCTTGATTTTTCTGTGCACATCAGTGAGACTTTAGATAGCTTGATTTGGCTATCTTCTCAGGATAAGAGAGTATTTTTTGTGATTGGGGCCTGGTAGCTCATTGAACAGAATCCAAGCAAAACAATACATATTGTCTTGAAAAGTCTGTTGAACTGAGAAGAATTTGCTTTTTCTTGTTCCTGCTGGCATACCAGTACAGTTTAAGGGTGTAGTGTTTCCATAAACTGCTGGAATTAGTAGAGTAATCCACTACAAGGTACAAGTAAAAAAGAGTGACAGTTGTTTCCTGGGAGGTATTGGTATTAGCTTGTGGTTCCTTGATCGTATCAACACAGTTCTTAATGCTCTGCTGTTGATGCTTTCTGTAGGACTATCCCATCCCATGCTCAAAATTTTGACCATTCTTAAATCAGACACTTCTTGAACAGAGCCACTGCTTTCCTCAGACCCAAATAGGATATCATCTGACTAAATGGACACTTCTGCATTTCTTCAACAACTCTTTTTCAGTGGGCATTACCTAATCAGAACAGATGTGGCTATTAAAAGAGTAGTTTGTGCCTTAGGTCTCCAAATTTTTATTGCCAGGACAATAAGAAACAGCTGGTCAAACAACGGTCAGGGACGCATCTCCTAGAAAAGGCCTACACTGGACTCATTTTTCTGAAATGAGATTTTTAACATGACAAGCAAGGCTGAAACCCTCCACAGTAGGATACACACACACACACACAAAAATCTCTTTTCAGGCTCTTTTCAGGTCTAAAGAGAAAGATTAAATATTTGTCTTTTCATAATTGAATGAAAGCAGCCCTGCATCAGGGTTGAACTGGAGTCAGACTGTCCCACCAGCCTCTCCCCACCCAAGCACAGCTTAGAACCTGTCAGGCAAAACATGTCTACAACCAAGCACTGCAGTCTGGGCTGCACTTCTGAGAAGCACATTACAGAAGCTCAGTCTGTCTTAGCTGGAAATACTCACATGCTGCTTCAAACACAGTGCTAACTTATCTCCTCTGTCTGCTTGCACCTCATTTTTGCTTTGATGCTGTGCATTGAAAAAAAAATTGTTTTCTTGTTAGAGCAAAGCACTAGTTGTCTGAAATAAAGAGCACTACTTCTTTATACACTAGTTGCACCAACACCGTTGTTTCTCTTTTACCTAATATGATACTATTTTTACTTACTTGATATTAGAAGTTATTGCTACCAAGTAGCTGCATTTGTTTTGGGATTTCTTTTTTGGCCAAAAACTGTCTTGGAGGAAGACCAAACAGAAAAGCATATTTTAAACCTTCCATCTTATTGCATGAATTTNCATATTTTAAACCTTCCATCTTATTGCATGAATTTTACTAATGGGACATTTTTATCTTTACAAGTGTTTTTCCGTAGCACCTATGCCAAACTTACTCTTAGGATGTAGGGAGGCAGAAGACAGACAGGGACACCTCCAAAATAATGTAGCAATAGTATCATGCTACATTGGCCTGCGCTCACAAACAAAAATTAAATGAAGTACTTGAAAACAGCACTTCATTCCCCCGGAATCCAAAGAGAACAAATCCATGCTCAGTACTTGGACCCTGATCGTTTTTTACATCCAGGAAGAACTATGAGAAGTCTCATGCGTTGAGTACTGACCCGGTATTTCAAGCAGACCAGCTCTCAAGCTCAGGGTTTTAGTTTTAGACTAGGTAGAGACATAACAGCCATTTTGAAGTACTTGGGAGTTTCAAAACTGACAGTCTTTAAAACTGTAAACATTAAATTACACTTTATAACCTTAAGAAAAAATATAATCATTCATTATTGTGGTGTTTAGAGGTTGTTTCCTGAATTCCCTTTCAACAGTTCTGGGAAGATTTTTAGGGAGCAAATCCATTTCATAAAAGGGATTGAATGCAAATATCTTTAAAATAGATTAAGATGGATTTACTTCATTCACGAGCTATCTGAAAAGTATCATCAAAGAGCAAGCTTAGAGATTGCTGAAAAAACAGTCTCTGGGCAGATTACAGAAAGCTTTTTCCTCCTCTCCACAATCAACATGTTATGGCAACATCACAGAGTTAGTACTCAGTATTGCACAAAAATTCATTTTGAACTGTAACGCATATGAATATTTTCTCTCTGAAGTGAAATAAAAGCATGTTTAGTAAAATAAAAAAATGTTTAAAAGCTAATGGTACAGAAGAATTCCAGTAAGGGCTCACACAATGTGTCCTCATGTAAATCAACCTTCCACCTATATTTGTGCTGAAAAAAGATATTGCTTCTGTAGACAAGAGTCATTCTCCCTCTCCATTCTATTAGAAACTATTGAATGGAAAGTTAACTCCTCTCCAAGGAGTCACTGAGGAAGAAATTTCGTTCCTAGCCTCTAAACATAATTACTGCATGAAATAAAAAAAATTATCATATGAAATGTCTTAACCATTCTTTCAAAATAATTTTCATCATAGTCTCAATTCCAGAGTTATTACTGGATTTCTTTATAGTATAAAAAGGCTGTTTAGAGTTACATATAGCACTCAGAAGCAAGAAAAGGAACCAATATGAAGGGAAAAAAAACAAATAGATTACACAGCTCAGTTTCTCCCTCATTTCCTCTCTCTCCTTCCACCTCTCTAGAGTTTCTTTAAAAGCCCCTTTCCCCTCAGTCTTCTTTATTTTCAAATACGTTTCTTATATTTCTTCTTTCAACCAGTTTCAATCATTTATCAGCAGTCCTGGATAACCAGAGAGGTCCCAGTTGGCTGGAGGTTCGCTAATATGATGCCCATCCACCAGAAGGGCCAAAGAGGATGTGGGGAACTACAGGCCTGTCAGTGTGACCGCAGTGCCAGGGAAGGTTATGGAACAGATCATCCTTAGTGTCATTACGAGGCACATGCATGACAACCAGGTGATCAGGCCCAGTCAGCATGAGTTCATGAAAGGCAGATCCTGCTTGAAAAACCTGATCTTCTTCTATGACAAGATGACCTGCTCAGTGAATGAGGAATGTTGTTTACCTGGACTTTAGTAAAGCCTTTGACACCATT
>RSEF01000001.1:220252240-220264366 GCA_003993805.1 Himantopus leucocephalus | reverse complement strand
AGCTCCATGTCTTTCCTATGTTGGGGGCTCCAGAGCTGGACACCATACTCCAGGTGGGGTCTCAAATAACATCGTGAGCTCCATACGTTGCTACATGCATGTAGAAATCACTCCTTAACTTCCCCCCCGGTAATGTGATGGGAGGAAGAAACCCTCATTGCTTCTCACTGCCCTGACACGGACACCAGCCCACGGCCGCCGCCGGCACTGGGACACTAGCCGTGTCCTCCTGTGGCGAGACAGATCCAACCAGCAGGACAAAACCACGAGACACCGGCTCCAGAGATGTCTCAGGAGTCCCCGGAGAGCTGAGCCCAAGGGAGAGGCCACGCGGGCTCGGCACGGCACATTGGTAATTAATTTAGTTACTAAATTAACATTTAAATTGACAAGACCTGAATGCAAAGGCAGGCACTGCTGTCTGCCGGGACTCACCAGCCTCCAGCGACCGCGGTCGCTCCCAGCCCGATGTCCCCGCGTCCCGCTGCTCAGCCAGCAGCACCAATGAACCTCGGAACCTTCATGCGATGCTCCGGTCCCCAAACCACTCAACGTGTGCCGAGGAGGAGGCTGTGTCCTGCTGCTCCTGGAAGAGATGTCCCCATCCAGCGGGACCCCAGGGTCCCCATCTCCCTGCTCTGCACCCCAGCCTCAAACCCCGGGAGTGCCCAGCCTGTCCCCTCAGATGTCCCCACACCTCGGGAGGGGTGCAGGGGGCCACCGCGGGGCTCCATCCTTCTGCACGGGCTCTTGGTGACATCCAGTGCCGGTTCCTGCAATTACAGAGCGGCGGAGCCCATGGAGGCTCAGCCATCACTCGCTCGACCAGGTCCTGTCCCCTCCCGGTCCCTGTCCTGCCGTGTCCGTGGGTGACATCGCTGCTCCCCCACCCCCAGCCCAAATAAACCCCTCCGTCTCCAGTTCCTTCTGCTGTTTTCTCATTTCCCCACCCCTCTGAATCCTTCAGAGATGCGGCTAAGTCTCTCCCTGGAAAGCACCATCCCCGTCAGCGCGGCACAGGGGATAATAGGGAGCTAACTGGGGTGAGCTGGGGGGAGGAGAGTGACCCTGTTGGGGACCATCAGCCTCGGCAAGGAGAAAAATCAACGATTCACATGTAGACGCCCCTGGGATGAAGCCTGCAGCCATCACCGAAGAGACACGGGAACCCTCCTGGAGACACTGCTGTGCCCCCCGAAACCATTGTCTATCAACCTTGACAATGCTTTAAAGTAGCTGTAAAATATTAAAGCCAAGCTGGGGTGACATCAACTCCTGTCTTGGAGTTTAACAGTGAGCGTAAGAACCCCGTAAAATCCCCAGCACCGGGAGATCTCCCGAGGACAGAGGGAGCAGTGAGAGGGCGGTCCCTCTGCCCCACCAGCTTTCCTGGTGGGGCCAGGGAGCTGAAACCTTTCTTTGGGTTAAATGCCACCCCGGGCGCATACTCGCTCACTCACCTGCAGAGGTGGCCGCTCCTCTCCCCAACTCCCCTCACCTGGCTCCCTTCACCCGCTCCTTCTGGGCTGTTGCTTTTCCCAAAGCAGGTTCACCCTCCGAAGACCAGCCTCTCCTCCTTCATTTCAGCCTGTAGAAGAGAAGGCTCTGGGGAGACCTCAGAGCCCCTTCCAGTGCCTAAAGGGGCTCCAGGAGAGCTGGGGAGGGACTCTGGATCAGGGAGGGGAGCTGTGGGACGAGGGGGAATGGTTTTACACTGGCAGAGGGGATATTTAGGTGAGATATTGTGAAGAAATTGTTGGCTGTGTGGGTGGTGAGCCCCTGGGGCAGGTTGCCCCGAGAAGCTGTGGCTGCCCCATCCCTGGAGGTGTTCAAGGCCAGGTTGGACAGGGCTTGGAGCAACCTGGGCTGGTGGGAGGTGTCCCTGCCCAGGGCACGGGGTGGCACTGGGTGGTCTTCAAGGTCCCTTCCAACCCAAACCATTCTATGATTCCTCATGCCCACCTCTCCCAAAACATCCAACTCTCTCCCCGCCTGCTCCGTGGCGGCATCGGTGGTGACTTCAGGTCACAACCAGCCTGTCGGTCCTTGGTGCTCTGCCCTGGGACAGCCTCAGCGCCGAGCCCCTCGGAAACAGCGTGACAAGAGAGGTCTTCTTTAGCATCATCAGGACAAGGCTCTGAACAGGTTCTTCAGGACACACTGTTGTTCCCTGGGGGCTTTAGGTACCCGAGTGGCACACGGGCAATATTCCTCCTGCACCAAGTCAGGAACAATTACCCAGCAGCTCAGTTTTTGGGGCAATAGTGTTTGACTAAAGAAGACCAAAGAAACACAAAGGATTGCTACTATGAAGAGAATGTTTTATTACTTATAACACTTCATTCGGCTAAATCCACATAGCAATACACACAGAAATACTTCAGAAAAGTGCAAATTCTCACTCTGTATTTGTAATATGCCCTAGTTTTACAGAAGAACAGACACCAGGTAAACAAGAGTACAGATCCAGAACTCCCCAGGATTCTAGACAAGGAAAACGATGTCACTTCAGATACTTCAATCACCTTGTACAAAGCTACTCTTGAGCAAGCAAAGGGCAGGGGAGGATGGAAAATGGCCTGGGTGTCAAAGACAGACTCTAACCATCCAGGAGTCACCATGCAAAGAGCTCCCCCGTCTTACTTGGGGAGAGAAGAGGGCAAAAATAGGGGGAAAGAGAAAATGAAGTGATGACAATATTAGTTATAAAATTAAAAAGAATATCCAGGTGCTTTCTAAAGCAGACCACACGTTCCACCCTGCCCCAAACGACAGAAACCATCGTGCCACCCCGTGGTTTCTCCCTCAATACTCTGAGAGCTTCGCACAAACACCCCCCCCTTTAATAAAACAGAAACGGAACCCCCTAATGCTTCAGGAGCCAAAGAGCGGACACAAAGCACTACCCGAGTACCGCTAAATCGGGGAATAATGCCAGAAATCCCAACATGCCGGTATCCTCCAACTAGAGATACGGCAACAGCTTGAGATCAGTCAGGAACTGCCCGAGGCAGGTCAAGGAGCCCCAGGCAGCGCATGCTGCGTGTCGTAACGCACCTCAGTGTCTCCAACGGAAACACAAGAGAATTTTTAATTGTTAATTCACTCTGTGGCTGACACAAATAAGCATTTCCCCTCCTTCCAAGGAAGAGCTGGGTATTTAGAATTAAGGAAATGAGAGACCTACTCCATCAAGATCGCAGTTCTCTTGCAGCCCAAAGGAACCCTGGCTCCTGCAAGCTGCATCCTGCTGGGACGCGAGGGCAGGGCTGGGCAGGCGATGCGGAACCACCTCACCACCCGGGCAGGACACCACGCCAACGGCAAACACAACACGGGCTACGCCACCCTGGGCTATAGCCAGAGCTGTGCTTGGGGCTCCCAGTCAAACCACCCTGTGCTAAACACGCTCCCTCCTTCTCCTCCAGGCGAGAGTTTACGGTTCACTCGTGCCCCAGCAGAAAGAGGTGCAGGAGAGATGTGAATAGCACTTGAAGATATTTAAACCACAGACTGGACGCTGTATCACAACTAGAATAAAAAAATCCAGCTACAAGCTCTGTATGGTAGACCTTCAACCTTGGCTGGTGAGTCTCCTGTACGTACGAAGGTCCTATCCCAGGCCCACGCAAACACAGCTTTGCCACCTATAAGACAAAAACAAGCCTTCCTAATTTTATTATCAAGTGCTAGAAACAAATAATTGGCTGTATGATTAGTTTAAGCCAATGACTTGCTGTAGACCAACCTTTGAAAAGGAGTATTTCAACTGGAAGCGCCTAGTAAGTGACATCCACAGCGCACTTTGATCTATTACCTGCTTCCTACTCAAGCCTGAAAAGCCTTTTGTTCTTATCGGAAAAGTAGCAAAGAACAACTGACAACTGAAAGAAGGCTGTGCACAAGCCCGACAAACTCTAACACGATGTACAACAAAGTTACAGGGCAACAACGTAAGAGAATTACAGTCCTTCACAGTAACAGAAGTAAGGGAAGCAAGATCAGAGGGTGGAGATAAAGGAGGAGTTCCACAAATGGAACAGTATAAATATATCAAACAGTTCAAATACAGTAGGAAAACAGTAGCAGCAGTTTAAAAAGAGCAATAGTTATTATACCCTCAAAATACATTCAACACGTTCTGCCTGTTGCTGTCATTCCAAAAGCATCACTACGTCTATAACTTACTGCTCGAATCTATCAACGAGAAGAATCCCAGATACTTAAACTCCCCGTATTTGCTTTTTTATTAGGGATATTTATACTATGAACAGTTACCGACTTCTAAGAATGCTGATTTGAAAACATAATCACGATTTTCTTTCCATACTGCATTTATAACACTTGCCTACCACTATAAAGCGGATGTCTCTGGGACGCTGCAGATTCCCGCTCTTCGCAGGAGCACAAACATAACTCATACCCCGTAACTCCTAACGCTAACTGCTACAATACACACACAGCTGGCCTCGTCACATAAACTATGCTTTTTACAGTGTTTACCTTTGTTCAAAATTATGTTCCAAGTCACTTGTTCTCTTCTGAACTACTAGTAGGCTATTTAAAAAACAAAATCCAAAACGCCCGAGGCTTTAATCTGCTGCCAACGGAACAAACGGCGGGACACCCTCCAAATTCAGCTCAGTCAGGATCCAGATCTGCTCCTTTTTGTGAAAACTGAAGACAGAGCAGCAGTCAGAAACGCCTTCACACCTCCTGCGACCCCCCCCCCCCCCCCCCCCCCCCCCCCCCCCNAACATGAACATACCCTAAGCGTAAGTGCTTTCACCCATGTTCCCCACTGCATCAGTCAAATGTACAAGCAAGGAAAAAAAAAACCCAACACATTTTTGGCATTAGATACATTTCACTCATTTGCAGAACAATTTGGAAATATCTTCTCTTAAAATAAAAAATAAATAAATATCGGCGGCAAGTAAGAATTTGTGCAACACAGACCTTCTGCGGTACATGTACATTCATATACAGCAAAATACTCCTCCACAGTTATAGTGCAAAGCTTCTGTCAGCATGAAATACCCAATACCCGCACAGCCACGGAAACCTCGGTGCTCTTTAAAGCCATCTAGATGCAACACATACAAACCACTTGGCACAATCCCACGGCATCGAGCCGTAAGGGTAGAATAAGCCGGAGGACAAATTTACAGATTTAACAATAATGGCAAAACAATGCCTTTAACTTAAGTGCATCTCATGTAACCTTCAACGCCGCAGTTAAGTGTTCAGTTTTATCTATTCCTTTTATCTAATTACTGTAAAGCAATAGCGGGGAGATCACTGACTTTATGCTGAAGGCTTATATTAGCAATTTAGTAGCCCACATTAACGAGTATTACTCTCAGTTAATCAAGATCCAGTTTTTCTTGAAGTGCTGTTTCCGTTAAAATATCTTCCACGGTTTTTCTGTGCCAAAACCCAGCTTTTATTTCCTGAAATCCTACGTATCTACATGAGAATTTCTGTATCAGTCTATTTTTTGGGAAAAAAAGTGATTAGCAGTATCACTTTCTGCTCAAGCAAAGGTAGGACACAGATAATGGGAAGTTGTTAACAATTTCCCCTGAAAGATAATTTGCAAACCACTATTCTAACAGAAATTAGCTTACAGGACAGGACCAAAAAAAAAAAAAATCATGATTTGGTAACTAAAAATAATAATCAGTGGTGTCAGTGTTTCACTTTCTTTCCTCTTTTTTTTTTAAATACACAGACAGTATGGATTTAAGCCATCAAAATCAAAAAAAAAGTCACTAACTGGACTTTTCATTCAAAGTTACTGAATTTCTGAAACCTTTATTTAAAAAAAAAAAAGCTTAAGACCCTTCAGAGATGTGGGACAAAAAAAGGTTACTGAGCCTGTGGTAGTTAAAATGGGCAATTTAACCACGGAACGAACAAGTTTCTATTCCTTCGGAAGCCCTGGAGAGGCACCAGGTAATTCAAAACCCAGCCTGCAAGTGGACCTGCATGTGTTGCCACTACGGTTTCACTGTCGAGTAAATATTTGAAGGTACACACAGAAAAGATACATCGCACCAAGAGCACCTTTAACAACAGAAGGATACTTAAGCAGCTGAAAAATGTCATATTGACCAAGTTGCCTAAACAAGAAATGCTAAGCACTGAACTCTACTTCAACGTTTTTGGAAAAATTAAGACTTGTAACGACGATACCTACACTCACGCACAACAGCGAGGAAGAAGCAGGCTTTTTTTTTTTTTGTCAGTTTGGGGCGATCGCTTCCTTCAAACAGCAGGACCTCCTGATTTTAAAACCTTTTCACACAAAAGGTATCAAGTACCCAAAATTAGTTTAAGACAAGATCTCCTGGCTAAGATCAGCCGTCTTAACACTACTAGGGCAGTTCATTTGCATCAGTGCAGGTTAATTAGTCTTTTGGTCAAAAGGACAGAAAATTATAATACTAAATTCCATCCTTTTCTCTCACGTCCTCTCCTATGCCAGTTTTCTAGCCCAGACTTTGGTGAAAAGCCCGACAAAAGAATGCTTCTTCTTTACAGAATAAAAACGTAGCTGTTGAACACACATACACACACACACGCACACATCTTAAACGGAGTTCTGTTCTTGGTTCCTTTGTTTCACGTGACGCAGCGCAGGTGGTCACTTCTTTGAACACCGGTTAGCGGAGATCTAAGCAGAGCGCCAGATCAGTCCATTCTTATCGGGTTCAAGAAAATTCTCAATCAAAGCTTCAATAAGCTTCTGAAGTTCTTCTTCCAGCACGCTTCTGTCACTAGAAAGAGAACAATACCGTGTCAGAGGTTTGATAAACACCAGGCATCTATTTAAACAAAAAAAAATTTAAAAAAAGCAAGATGTGATGGTGATGGACTGGCTCTGTTATGTTTCCTACCAGCATCAATGCATAGAGACTCCAACCTGCTCGCTTTAGCAAGCTACTTTTTGGTAAGGACCATCACAATATTAATTTAAATTAATTAAAGAAAAAAAATAATCGCCACTAGAGGGCTCTAGGCTAGCAGAGCAGACACAAGAATTAATGATTGCAAAAGCAACGCAAGACTGGCCGGACACAGACTGTAAATGGACTAAAAAGTAAGAATGAGCTACTAATAAAGAGGTAGATACCATATATTCTGCTCTACACGGCGTCCGGATGCCAATCTAGGGTATCCAATTGTGTTTTGACTAAAGTGCAGTTTAGGGGTTTTGAGTAAATCAGGCAAAGTGTCACGGCTCACAAGAGGACACCGTAACATACTGATCCTTTCCCTATTTAAACACCCAGATGTTTGTTTGAGTAAAAAGACAACATCCACATGCACAAACACTAATGCATTGCAACACTCCTCTAAAGGAATACATAATCCCCCTCCTACCCCCCAAGTCTCACTGCAGGGAGAGGAACTCAGTCGGTTTTTAACGGAGAACAGGCAAACCAGGCTTATTTACGTTTGCTTTGTTCATTTGTGGAACTGGCAATATATCATTGCCCTTCGGGTCACCACTTCCTTTAAAAGAAAACACCCAAAAACGCTGCAATAAAGCTGTTCAATGAAACAGCGTTCAGCTTTTAAGAATAATCAATAAACAGCAACTCAGAGAAATATTTGCAAAGCTGTTACGAAGAAGAATGCCCTTTGAGCTTCCTACAGACCATTTTATGCCTTGAACCAGGGAAGTTTGAAAGCTTTTCAATTTCATGTTCCAGACAACTGCCGTTAACTATACATATTACTAAAATTAAAGGTCGATATATTTTTCTGACTTACCAGAATGAACAGCAGCAGAAGCCCAAATGAGGCATCAAAGCATCCTCATGTACTTTGTTTCTCTCCCCACTACTCCTACTTATCTGGCCCTCACTCGTGTTAAGATTAGGTTAAGAACAATATTTCTAGCATTTCTTCCTTGTCGGTGCAGCTCTTCGCCTCAAATATACCTTACCCTTCCTTCAGCATTTTCACCAAATGGTACCTTGCCCACCCCCAGGTCTATGGAATCATGTTCTAAACAAAGGGAGATTTTCCCTACCCATGTAACAAAGAAGCGCATTCATACACCCGACAATCAGAAAGCTCTCTGACCAAATAAATGCAGGTTTCTGGCAAGAGCTGCCATTCAGAAAATTGGGATATAGAACTCCTACCACTTCTCTGACCTGCTGTTATTCCACGGTCAGTTCAGAACCATTTAAAAACAGGATTCGAAAGACTGGCCGTACTCATGTTAATATGCTTCACGTAGTAATAAACCACGTTTTAAGTAGTTCAGCAACCTGTGGAAAGCTGTCTAGGCATGGATCTGCATATCCCCTCACGTGCACATTTTACAAGCAAAGGCAATCTACCGCTCGCTATCCACTCACTGCCTAAATCTGACCAAAACATTCAGTAATAAAAATATGCTTAACCCTGAATTCCCACCAATAAGTAGAAATAAATACAGAAGCAGAGACCCCTTTATGTTATTTTCAATCCTCTGCTCCACAGGAATGTTGGGACACAAGTCTAAAAGGAGAGGTACTCACACGATTTAGGTTAGGAATCCGGTTCAAGAGCCGGCTTCTCTCCGTTAGCTACACTAAGAATCTACGCTCCTCATTCACACTCCTCATCTCAGTAGCATGAACATACCCTGTATTTTTTCCCCCCCTTTTAAACTGGAAGAAGCTCAATCCAGCTGGCTGTCAAAAGGGGACAGACCTCTAGTTCCTATCCAGTAGCTCAGAGCAACGCAGCCGATTCCCAAACGCAACAGGAATCCACCTGGGTTTAAGCATACTTGCCAGCAGCAGCGCAGCTTCCTCACTTTTTCATTCTACGTGAATGAGGATTTGGGTTAATAAAAGGATTCTCCTACTGTAGCAGATGCTGAAAATTCAATTCATTGTCTTATCCACTGCAGAGCTCCCTTATGAGCAGGAATGAGCATCACTGGCCAGTTTAAGAGGATGGAATGGTCAGCTGAGGCTCAGGTCTCCAAGGAGGCAGCAGAGGAATCCCCCTCCGCGCAGGGAAGAGAAGCCCGAGCACTGATCGTTCAGCCCGACGGCACCTTGCAACGTGTGCATGCGGACCCGCTACTGACCTCTGTTCGGGCAGCGCGCACATCTCTGCGTAGTACTTGATCTTTGGTTCCGTTCCACTTGTCCGCAGGGTGGCAACACAACCATTTTGAAACGTAAAAGTGATCATCTGACTGCTTTTACTCACTGGCAGCACCTACATAAACAACATTTTATTACAGAACACCCCAACTAACACAAATCGGGGGGTTGTAGCTTTGGGGTTTTTTTTGGGGGTGGGGGGGGTGGNTGGGGGGGGTGGTTTGGGGTTTGGTTTTTTTGTTTTGTTTTGTTTGTTGTTGTTTTTTTTTTTTAGTACAACATTCAGTGTATACAAAGCTAAATAAACACACTGAAATCCCCCGCAGGTTACATTCTCCAGCCAGTGCAATAGACTGGAACAAGTCATTTCAGCCTGACAGGCCTATAACCTAAATCAGGCTCAGTATTTCTTATTCCCATTGGAATTCCAACCTCTGGAAGCCTGCGAGACAGCTTAAGAGTTGCAGGAGCATCAAAGTCACTTCAATTAATAAAGTTCATTCATTGGTATATCAAAATAGTCAACACAACAGCCAAGCCATGCCATATTTAAGCAGTGTTCTCCCATTAAATGTTGTTAAGCGGTCTCAATAGACGGCGGTAATTATACTGCCATCTTAGTTGACATAGTACGTCTTTCTGCGTAGTTCTTGGTGTATTGAACTTTCAGGCTCTTCAAAAACAGAACCTCTCCCGCAAAAATACTTTGTAACTCACCGATTTCTTATTCGGCTGGCTGCTATCGTAGCCAGTGGTAATATCTCGTACGTGTAATATGTTGTAAATACCACAAAATTTGGGATAAGACTGAGGGGCATCGAAGTTCCGAAGTTTCTCAAATATCCTTTTGATAGTAGGAGGATCATAGCACAAGAAATAGGAAGTCTTTGATATGTGATATCCATACCTACAAGCAGATTAACATTTTCAGTTAGAAGATTCAGAAGTTTTCTGCACATTTGGTATCTTAAGAAAAGCCCCTGTTTGGAAAAGCAAGAACAGAAAAAGAATGCAGTTCTCACAGCTGTGGAAACAGATATTTATAGGCAAATGTTTGGACTCTGAAACAGATTTCACTGCATTACTCAGATAATCTTAAACTATTTTTAAGTTCAAGCAAAGGTTTCAGTTCCAAAGAAATAAAAGCCAACCATTTGGCCAAGTGCAGCCTCGGTAGCCCTCAGCAAGTTAATATGCAGTATCGTTCCCACACCATCAAAAATTGCCTGCTGTAGTCACACAAGCAGCCACAACAGATTATTTCAACAGCCACTGAGGAAGGTGACTGATTATTTCATCCGAGTTAAAACTACTATCCCCAATCAGACCTAACGCAAGCACTCACTAGGTGCAGCAAACATATTTGCACGTTGCAATTTAAGTTGTTTTGCACCATATTCCACCCACTCCTCATTCTACAGAGGTGCTTCTCTGCAGCTTAAAAAAATTAAGTGTGACTGGAAGAAGAATCCTTCTGTTGTCATCATCATTGACAGCTTTTGAATCCAGCTGTGCAGAATTGTTTCTGCTACGGTTTGAAAATGACAGAGCAGACTCCTGAGTGCCACAAAGGGACAAATACTGATCATCATTTGTGCTTCCATGTTCCAAGTTTAAGGGCCACAGTCTGTCTTTCTGCTGGGCCGGCAGGAAAAGCAATGGTTTGTTGTAACTGTGCTGCTAATCCCATTAAAGCATAGGAACTTCTGCTGATGAGCTGTGCTTATCACAGCACGGCTTTTAATTCTGCCATAAACACGCTCCTCATTTTATGGCTGTGAATTGAGCCCACAGCTATTGAACACAGGTCATTCCTTTAACCTCTGTTCTATTACAAATCTCTGCAAGAACAGATCTTCTCACAATGCCCAGACTGGGTTTCAGTGAAAATATTAAGTGTTTAAAGAGAGGCATACAGAGCCCAACTAAGATAGAGCTACCCATCAGAAGATAAGAGAAGTAACATAGCAAGAATCAAATAAGAGAGAAAAGTTTGCCCTGGTGGATCCATATGCGAAATTCTCCTCTCTCACAATTTATTGCAGAAACACGATAGAAAGGGCCTTTTTAGTCCTTTGGGAGATAAGGTATTCAAGTGGTATCTGTAGTACTGAAGACTGTAGTCCATCACAGCACCAGAAAAAACAACTTACAATGAGAAAACATCTGAGGGACAAATTAAAAATATTTACTAGATTATTCCCAGCTCTAAAATAGTTAAGCAGAGCATACTAATGAAAAACATAACTTACGTTTCATATATCTCAATGAGTTTCTGTGCTAGCGTTAGGTTCTTGCCCTCCAGGTAGGTTGCCATTTCAGCTATGACCACAGCGGCGCTTACACCATCTTTATCCAACACTGATGTGCCACACATAAAGCCTAAAAATAAAAACTTGATTGTGGAAAAATAACTTGACTTATTATTATGCTAATTTACTTGATTGAAATTTTAACCTTTTTCCTGTAAAATAAAATCGGCTAATACACGTAAGCTGGTTTTATTACTGCACATGCATTCCCCTTTTCTAAGAAATCTAATTAACTTAGGGGTTATAGGGCTGGAAAGATACATGCTATAATCAATTAATTTCAGAATCATAACATCTGCTCTGAGGAGATCTCTCATAGTACAGTGCTAAACATAAAAGTGTGCTTGTTTTGTGCAAGGACACTGACACTGCAAAGAGTCTTGCAGTAACTGGAATCAAAGGAACCCACAGAGATACAGCCTTGGTAACCCGTAAACCAGTGCTCCACAGCACTGCCAAGCTGCCTTCTTTCCGAAGGGACACACCAGCAAGATCTTCACTCCTTATGGTTAAAAGCTTCTTTAATTTTATGAATGAAACTGGCACGGACACACACCCTCTTTCAGTACATGCTTCATTTTCAAATGCCGTATTACATGTGAATACGCTGTCCCAGAAAACTGCCATTTATCCTAAGAAGTGGAGAATTCCATTCCATGAGCCAGCAATGTGCCCTGGTGGCCAAGAAGGCCAAT
>RSEF01000001.1:220216785-220227435 GCA_003993805.1 Himantopus leucocephalus | reverse complement strand
ATCTGGGCTGCAAAGGGATAAATGGGTGCTCAGCCATGTGGGAGCATTCCCTACAGACATCAGCCAGCAGAGCAGGGTGAAATCTTCCTGCTGATTTTTTAAATCAACATCCAACCAATCCTTCCTTAAACTCTTCAAAACTGCTCAGACCGACCGGAGCGCAGCACTTGCAAAAAACTACGGTTGTTTTAGTTTGAAGTACATTATTTTCTCTCAAGAGCCGTTTATGAAATTAATGTTCCCATCAGCCCTAATAAAGAACATTTCCCCTAAGATGTAGTGTGCCACTCTTGCACACCGAGCAGGTTCTGCTAATATAGNAAAGTGAACCAAGCTTCAGGAGAATAAATCAGCCACATTTCATTCAGTATCGCCCTCATCCTGCAAAGCACTGAGCAGTTTCCACCCCGTTACCTCGCAGGACCACAGCACCTTTGCAAACCTCACAGCGTGTATAGCCCATTACATCCCCAGAAGCATAACCGGTACATCAGGTCACATTTTCCCAGGCAGGCGAAACCCAAGTCTCCCTAAGAATCACTCGTTCCTGCCGAAATTCAGGCAGCGGCAGGAGCAATGAAGAATTGCTCTGCACCAGACAGGGCGTGGACTTGTTTAGACACGAAAGTTTTGAGGCTGCCCCAAGGTAAAATATACGCGAAAGACAATTACACAGGCTGGAATATGGCCAAGACATCGAGATGAGCACAATTCCACCTCCTAAGCGCGTCCCAGTAACTTCGCGTGATGCCTCCTCTGAAAGAACAATTTGTTTCGCATTATTCCTCACGACACGCCGGTTGCCAGAAAACCGGGACCCGCAGCCAGCGAAGCGCTGGGGAAGCTCACAAGCTGTTTCGCATCTTGGCGTGAGCCCTGAAGCGCTCGGGAGGGCTCCGGAAAAGTAAAAACCCTGGTAGTAAACACAAAGTCCTGTCCCACCAGCGGGCTCCAGCAAGAGCCAGGAACAAGCATCCCCCGAGCAAACTGCAGGGAGGCAGACATCAGTTTGGCTCTCGATAACAGCTTCAGGCTGCTAAAGGCTTATTCCCTGCCAGACAACTCTGAGGACTTTACGTAGCCGGGGTTCAGGGGCTGGAAAGTGTCTGAAATCCTTTTTGGCCAGCAAAGAGGTCGCAGTGAGCAGTGGCAGTGGGTGAAGCTGGATGCTCGAGCAGCAAACCCCATGGAGAGTGAGAAGGGGCTTTCGCAGTGGAAACGGGACAAACTGCCCTCCAGCCTCAGTATTTCAAACACTCCCTGGGCACAGCCCTCTTTCTAAGGAAAGGCTTCTGATGTATTATTCAGATTTCCTACGAACTGGGGCTGGTTTCCTCATCGGGCAGACGTGGCGCCTCTTGAAGGGAAACAAGCTCCCAACAGAGATGTAGAAGAAGGAGCAGGACCATTGCTTCTCCAGGGAAGGCAAAGAGTCCCACCTCCAGGTGATACAAGAGGGTGGCTGTGAGAAGGACCCCAACCCACATAGGGCTTGCCCGGTGCTACACGTTCCTATGCAGAGGAACCAACACACAGGCGCTGTTTCAGTGCCCCACCAAGGAAATAAGCACATCTATTAAGCTGCTTTCACCATGGTGAGTTTCACTACGCATCTCCTTAGCATACAAGAGCCTCTGACACGGGAGATGAAAGCAAACCACAGCTCACATCTGACTTTGGGATGCGGCTATAAACTGCATGACCACTTCCATAGTGGTGTTTCCCACGGATGCAGCAGCTAATGCTGGTGGGTGAGGGAGGAACGGCGCATTTGTGCGCAACGGCAAAAAGGCAATCTGCAGCACCTCTCTTTCCTACCTCTTTCGGCATTTCCCGTGGGAAGAAGAAGTAAGGCACTGCAGATATGGCCACGAGACTGGCTGCAACCAGGAAACCAAGCCACCAGGCGCCGACCCACCGCGGGTCTTTGTTGGTGAGCTGGACATCGTCTGCAACACAAACGGAGAAATGGGCATTAAATCAAAGGTGAACAGAGGGACCCCAGCACGCCAAAGGGATGGTGATGAATGGTCCCAGTCATCCCAGACATCAGTGTGCTCCAAAGTGGTGGCTCCCGACTTGATGACCATCAGTTTGGGGGTCTGAGCAGCATTTGCACCTGACTCATCCCATGGCGCTAAATCACGTTTCATTCTTTGTTATCACCATGGTGTCTAAAAACCCACTCAGCCCTTTGGATGGAGACAACTGGGACAGGGATGTCCTAGAGCTGGAAAGACAAAGGGAAGCATCCCCATTGCAGCTTTTTCAGAGAAGGGCTACCCATGTTGTGAAAGAGCTTGCAAATACTCATTCAAGGGGATTAAGCCATGATGTCTGTGAAGACAGAAGGAAAAATCCTTTCTTAAGATTAAAACGGAGTTAACACCAGTTAACTTTCTGCATCCAAGAGTGCTGGTTTAGTTCTTTACAGTCTGGCTCCCCATGCAAGGACCACCTGTTCACGGCAGGACTTGGACCCTGGAGCTCTGCCCACCAGTCTCGCCCATAAGCCAGTGCCTGGTTTGCAGCTCAACCAATGGAAGCCAATCTTAAAAAATGTTATAATAAAGATTATATCCCTTTCTCCTGACCGCCTTCCTTCAATTCATAGAATCACAGAATGGTTTGGGTGGAAGCAACCTTAAAGACCATCTACTCCAACCCCCTGCCATGGGAAAGGAGACCTTCCACTAGACCAGGTTGCTCCAAGCCCCATCCAACCTTGAACACCTCCAGGGATGGGGCAGCCACAGCTTCTCGGGGCAACCTGCGCCAGGGGCTCACCACCCGCACAGACAACAATTCCTTCCTCACATCTCATCTAAATCTCCCCTCTTTCAGCATAAAACCGTCCCCCCTCGTCCCATGGCTCCCATCCCTCATCCAGAGTCCCTCCCCAGCTCTCCTGGAGCCCCTTTAGGCACTGGAAGGGGCTCTGAGGTCTCCCCGCAGCCTTCTCTTCTCCAGGCTGAACACCCTCAACTCTCTCAGTTCGCCCATCCTCCTCTCCTGTCGTCCCCAGGGCACTCTGCCAAAGACAACATTTTCTGCGGGGATGGTACTTGGTGTAAATAAAACAGGATACGCAGAAGCCCGAAGGCAAATTCACAACAGGGTGAGTCTGAACCAAGAAATATTTCTCCAGAAAAAGGGGACACCTGTGGTTAGATAACATTCACGAGCAATCCCAGGAAACGAGTCCTCACAGAAACCTCTTCCTTAACCGTGAGGTTTAACACAAGTGACCTATTCTCACTGCGGGGGGTGCAATTAAAACTGCAATCACTTCACCGGATTTTGGTACAGTGGATGCTGCCACATCTAATCTCCCATCTCTGGAAGTAACAAGTGATATGCCAAAGAAATCTGATAATCTCCTCCCTGCACGATGCATTTAGCAAATTGGAATTTTAAATCCCTTCCCGAATAAACACCAATTTATTTCTTTTTCCTAGGAAAACGTGAGGTTAAACTACATTTAGCATTAAGCAGCCACAGCTCGCTAGCTTTTCCCAGTGGGCTGAAGACACCTTTAGGCTGAAGACAACTCTAAAACTGGGTGTTCTTCAGTTCTGGCTATGCAGGCACACTTCTCGTTCAACGTCCATCTGCAGAAGGTAGCTTAGAAGAACTGAGCATCAGGGTGTGCAGGCAGACAGCAGACCCCAAACCCATTTCTTCACCCTTCAGAGGCAGGTAAGCCAAGAGTCCAGGCACCTGCCCAAGGTTCGCCCACCCAGGAGGATGGGTAGCTGCAGCACATAAGCTTGGAGGTCGCCTGATAGCAGGAGGCAGTGTCGAGACTAGAGTGTGCTCTTGTGCTGCAAATATCATAAATGTATGGAGTGACAGAGTCCGGGGGGAAAAAACGTCTGGTGAAGTCAGTGAGCAGGAATGAGCCGGAGGCACTGAGAAGGAGCCAAAGCTAATGCATCTCTGGTGTCAACACCCGCTGCTCATCCAGCCCCAGCCCTGACGCTCTCTGGTCACCACCCAAAGGAGCCTGTCCAACGTCCTTCTTCTCATGCTGTAAAGCTCAGCATATCCTCATGTGTGTCTGCTCTGTTAAAAACCAGGAAAGAACCTCTTGTTTTCCAGGCAGGGATTCAGGAGCAGCCAAAAAGGAGATGACTACAAATGCTCAAGAAGAGACATCTGAAAATCCCTTTCGTTCTCCTTTCTTGCCCTATCCAGCATTTCTTTCCTATGGTTTTCACCTTCCTCTCATCCTACCCTTCCCTCTGCTTCTTCATGTCTCAGGGTCCCGGTACCCATTCTCCATTCCTTATCTCTTACTTCTCCCTTCCATCTTTCTCTTTCGTGTTTCTCTCTGCGTTTTGCTCACCCTCCACATCCCCACTCTTCCCCGGTGCTGGCTGGCAGCAAAATGCTGCTGCCGGCATATGGCAGAAAATTCGTAGAAGGATGAAAATCGGGTCTGCTCCAAAAGCACAGTGCAGATGGGCATCTCTCTAACCAGATCCCCAGGTTAGAGAGGAGAAAGACCTCTGAAGGAGGAGAAAGTGCCGACTGAAATACAGCAGCCACGGGGGCGCCGGGTTTAACCCTACAAATGTGTGTGCGACCAACGAGTCCGGTGGGAAGGAGCAACATGTCTGGGCCATCCACGCCAGCACTGACGGGACCCAGAGCATCCGCAGGTGATGGAAGTGATTGCACCCTCATATCTTGGGGGTCGGGATGCCCGGAGAGGGACTGGACCGCTGCTGGCTCAGTAAAGGGGATGCGGGGCGAAGGGTGATGGGTGGCTCCTCAAGGGCAAGTGCACTCACCTCCGGTGACTTTGTCAATGTCGACGTAGAAACGCAGCATGGCAGAGCCCAGCATGAAGGCCACCCCAGGCCCGATGACGGTGACGGAGAACAAGATGCCTGCAGAGGGGCGAGAGCAGAGAGGGGCTCAACCCTGCGCGAAGGGACCACAGGGGACAGGAGGTACCTCAAGGCAGGACCTTGATGAACCAGCGTCCACCGCGTCTGCCTCCAGCGCAGGCTATTTTGCTGGCAGCTTTCTTGTCTCCCACCTTTCAAAGGGGAACAACCCCATGCTTTCCACACGCCCTTCACAGGAAAGGTTTTGCAAAACTCAGACCTCTCCCACCACTTTTCTGCAGCCTCCTAGAGAGACTGAAACACACCCAGCAACAAGATGTGCTCCTTGGCATAAGAAATCCAGGAAATGAAAAGGTTTTGTTTTTTTTACAAGGTTAAGGAGATAAAAGTTATCAGCAAACTCTGAATTTCTGATAGAATTACTGATAAAAAAAAAGAATGTGAATTACTGATAAAAAAAATAAACGTGTAAGATTCAACTCCAATCTTACAGGAAATCCTTGTAAATAATGGTTCAGAGGTTTGGAGCATCTACCAGTGCAAAATTTGATACGGTACTTCCAGTCTCTTAACAACGTGGTTTTGAGCCACCCTCACTGCCCCGTTCAGTTCAAAAAGCCATCACAGACAACAGCTGGAAAAGGGCTAGAAGGACCCACAAGGACCATCTTGTCGATCCCACCACGCTGGGACATCCCTTTTAGGTGTGTATCCAAGCTGTTCTCCAGCACCCCCTCCGCTGAAGGATACTTGCCCACCTCCCAGATGGTTTTATCCTGCTTTTTTAGCTTCCTATAATTTTCCCTATACTTAAACGAAGTCTTCATTGTTGCATCTTAAGCCCATAGCTGTCCCTGGTGAACACAGAGATCAGATTATTCCTCTTCTCCTTGCTGAAACCTTTTTGGAGGAGGACACGGTTGTTTCGTCGCTCTCCGGCTTACAGCTCTTGGGCCAAAAACCCCAGCATCTCCACTAAAATAATGTTTTCCAGCACTCCTGGTCTGTCTGCAGTCTGTCCAAGCTTGAAGCAGACAAACTATTTTTGCAGAAACCTTCCTCGCACTGGGTAGAGCATAAGGGCTACCGTCTGCCCTTGCTATAAGAGGGCTAATTCTGCTTTTCCCTCTTTCCGCAGCAGCTCCAGCCTTACCCAGATAGAGCGGGGAGTTCCTCTCACTGGCAAAGTCGTCTATGTAGGAGATCCCGAAGGGCTGGATGGGGACACCGCCGATGCCCAGCAGTGCTTGGGCGATGAACATGACGAGGAGAACCTCGTGGTTCTCCCTGGCAGCATGGGGGGTGCAGCCGACATCGCTGAGGTTCCCTCGGGATCCCGGGACCCCGGGCTGGCACAGGTCGGTGGTGTTGCTGAACATGCCTGCGATGATAAGGGGAGCAGGTCTAAGGAGCTCGGTCTGGAGAAAGAGCTTCCTTAAGACAGCAGCAAGCACGTAGGTGTGCACTCGGTAGACATCGGGTGGGAAATGTCGGTGGAAGAAAATGCAAAGAAAGTGCAAAGATTACTGCACAGATGTTCACAGAGAGACGGGTGCACGTGCCATGAAAAGCCACCTCCATGGGAAACGTCGAGCTGAGATCACCTCCAGGACCTTTGATAGACCTTGCAATAAAGGTAAGTGATAAAAACTGCAGATTTCATGAATAGCTACTCAGGAAATGAGAACTCATTTTACCCAGAAACGGGTTACAAAGCTGCCTAAGTGCTGACTCTAGCACCCTTATCTTCCTTAAAATACTGGGGGAAGGCGGGGGCAGGATGTTTATAGCAGGATTGCCATGGTTATGCCCCAACTCATATGCGACTCTGAGAGCTTGACACAGGGCCACCTGCACCAGCCGCTCCTGAAACGCATGGCTAATTGTTTCCAAACTGTTGTTAGCACCTGAACCCTGTTTGCAGCCATGAATTATTCACCTACTAAATCTTCCTCTGGTGGCTACAGCTGAGTGACCCAGCTGCGCTCGCTCTGATGAGCCAGAGAAAAGCTGTTTAGTGAGGTTGCTAAAAGATTTCCTGGAGGGTAGGTAACAAGAATGTGGTTTTCTCTTTTCTTTCTTTTCTCATCCCTTCACCTTCTTTCAAGAAGAAATTCCCAAATCCACCCTGACCTGCTCCTCCATGAGTGATGTACACCTGCATGTTTCTTTTACAAGTGGTTGTTTTTCTGGTGGGGTCTAAAACCCCAAAGCATTCCCTCAAAGGCAACCCATTGGGTTGAGTCAAGCTCCTTCCCGTACCTATTGTTTCTTTCCCGTAAAGGGCTTCAGAGTTCATAAAACCTTATCTTATCTACATTAAGAAATAAGGGAGCAGTTCATGTACACGAGGGCAACTTGCCTCAACTCACAGAAGATGAGAGCTCTGGTGGTTGGAGAAGACCGTCCTGCTACCTGCTCTTTTTCTGCTGCATGGATGTGCAGAAGACAAGGGGAATCAGAGGCACAGCCTATGTTTTGATGGTTTTCATGCCCTTTCCTGTGGTTCCAGCTGTCCCCTGGCTCTGCTTCCCATCATCAGCTGTTGCCTCTCAGGACTGAGATGATTTCATTCTCAGAAAATTAAAATTCCTTGAGGACAAACCTACAGCTTGCAGTTCCCAAACCCTCGAGGGAAGGTTTCCTTTTTCTGTCCCAAAAGGCATAAAATAAGTTCCTAGAGTACCTACTGGCAACGGACTGGTCATACTCATAGGGTCCAGTTATGAAGTGGGGGAGAGACATGAGGAACCCAGCCAAGGAGACGAGGATGGCACCGCAGCCGATGAAACGGGGTCTGTGCACTCGGCTTCCAAAGTAACTTATGAAGACGATCAGCAACGTGTTTCCAACCTGCAGCATGACACACAGACCAAGAGGTCTCAGAAGGGAATGAGCATGGAAAGAGCATTGGCCAGGTAGACTAGGAGAATCAAGCTGGTTTTCACCTCGTTGAAGGAAGCGAGCAGCCCTGACGTCTGGCTGGAGAGGCCATATCGTCTCTCGATGGTTGAGATGGAGCTCTTCAGATAGCCGGAGACCAGGAGCTGGGAGAGCTGCAGGAGCCCATGGCAGAAAACGAAGAACTGCCAACAAAAAAAGAGAGCGTCCAGCATGATTACTGCAAGCTGCAACATAACAAACAGCATCTCCTACACAAAGGCATTACTGAACATGAACCTTTGACCACGAGCCTTTGAAATATTACCCTCTCTCCTGCCATCAGTGGTCTTCCGAAATTAGGTCAGGGCCAATAAATAGTCCTTTGCCAAAAATTACAATAGGGTTAGTATTTGCAAGGAGAGTGTAGTTTCTTCAGCTGAGAGTGGCTTGGGACAAACAGCCCATTTCGGTTGGGACGCTGCTAGTTTGTGTTGGCCTGGATCCCAAGATCCAGCAGCAGAAGTGGGAGGTTGCACAACCTTCCCGCTCCTGTCTGGCCCGAGGCAGGCAGCCATCCCCAGCGCTGGCAGGAGCTCTTTTGGGACCGGAATGAGCCCTTCCAAGCACAGCAACAAACAGCTTCTTTAGAGAAAGTCAAGAGAAGGTCAGGGAGAATAATTCAGACTTTCTGTTTTCCTTTCCTTCTTGTGAAGCCCTGGATGTAAAGGACATATCTCCTTTGGGAAAACGTGACAGTTCTTTTCCACTTCCAGAAGGAAACCTTCTCAAACACCGTCATCTCCCAGAAAATCACCTGACCTCATCTCCTCCAGAGCTTGGGACGTCCTGGTGCTCGGTGGCCCAGGCGAACACGTGGCTCGAGCTGCCCCACCGTTACTGAGAGCAGCATCCATCTTCCTGCTCCTCACGCAGAAGCATTTCACAAGTGCCGAATGAACCGTCCCAGGAGGGATGGGGACCACCCCCCCTCTATCCACAGCTCTGCAAAGTACTCAGCAAAGGAAAGGAGCTGGCAAGCCACCTCCTCCCCTGCTGCCACGTGGCTCTCCACAGGCATCCTTCCAGTCCCCAAACCAGTTAAAATAAACTAACCAACCCAAATCCTCGCATGCCCTAAGGAGATGGACCACTCATCTCACTGCAGGACAGGCTGAATATCCCTGGGTCCTTGCAGAGATGCTTCCCTCAGCCTTGGACGCAGCCCAGAGCTGTTGGCAGCTGTTTTCCCTGCCGCTGGCTAGAGCAGGGCATTGCTCCGGCTCTGCATGTTTTGCAGCCAGCTCCCACCAGGCAGGAGTCTCGCCCGGAGGAGCTGCTCAGCCTGGCCTGGATTTCTGCTGTGTCTCGTTCCGATCCAGGGCTGAAGTAGGGTCACTGCCAAACTGGACCGCTCTGTAAGCAGAGGGACTATTTACAGTGCAAAAAGGGAGAAAGAGGGTGGTTGGGCTCTCTGGGAGCTGGAGCACCAGGGTATGGGTACCACCACCAAAAGTGATGCAATGGCATCGTGCAAAGCAGGATGCAACCCAGGACCTTCCCCCTTCCCGATTCATGTCACCACTGAGGCGTGCACTGTGTTTGGACAAGGAAAGTGTCACCCAGCCAAAGGAAAACTTTCCCAGAGTCAGCTTTGCTAAAACTCCTACGTTCCTGCAAGACACGCTGGCTATGTCCGGGCGCTGTTTCCTGAATACATGAGTTCAGATGGAAATGTTGAAGCCAGATTCGTTTTTTCCAGGCATCCATAACACACAGCCCAATGGGTATCCAAATCCCAGACCTTCGCGGCACGTTGGTTCACGTCAGCTCAGCAGTCGCCCACCACTGCCCCACATCCTCTTCGGTATAGGAGGTCAAAATGGGTTGGGAATCTGGTGTTTTATCCTCCCTTATCCGGGCAGTCTAAAGCACAGGAAAGAGAGATGGCTCTGCAAAGAACTTGCGGTGGCTTGGTGTCAGCACCGGGCAAGGACCCCAGTTCTGGCTCCAGGGGCTGCTTGCTGTTAGCCATCGGATCACAGCACGGCTGGTGATCCGCCAGGAAAAGAAGAAACAGCCTCATGGCCTTTAGATCTGCTGGAGAGATATATGACCCTGTTTGTCTTTGGCTGCACGCATGACGCTGCATTTTGTCCTGCAGCAAAAATCACTTGTTTACATTTCTGTATCTGATCAAGACATCTGGCTCTCTAACTTGTACGGTGCGGAAAGATGCTCTTCGCGCCTGGAAGGAGAGACCGTTACTGACACCAGCGTGGCCCTCGTAAACAGAGGGAGAGTTTTCCCTGAGGACCAACCGCTGCAGAGCATAAGCTCAGCTCCGCTCGAGAAACACGGGGCGTAAATGCCTATAACGTCTCCAAGTTGCCAGAGGTCGTATGGACATGCGCACCAATATGCACTTCTCCTGCCCTGGAAGATGTCAGCAGGGCTGACCCTACAGACAAAGCCTGTTTTCCTCTAAATCCTTCCCTGCCAGCAGAGCCTGCTTCTTCATACTCCCAGCAAAGGGAGGGAGAGGCAGCAGACAGCAGCGTTCTTAAGAATGAAGGCAACACACCAAAATCAAATTATGTCTGCTTATCAGCTCCCAGGAAACAAACCTCCCAACCTAGAGCATCCCTTTCCACCCTCTCAAAGCACAGGCTCTATTTACAACCCTTACATTACAAGCTTAACGTGGGCTTGAAAGAGGGGTGCGACACCAAGAGCCACAATTCAGGTCTCCTCCTGCAAGCCTGGTTTTGGTTGAGTCCCAAAGGTCAAGTCTATACTTGTAAATGAAACAGGCCGGGGCCATCCTCTGGCGCCAGTGGGAAGAGAATAACCTGCGTCCATCCTACCAAACTCACTGAGCCTTCAGAGTGCCTAAAGGGGGCCTACAGGAGAG
>RSEF01000001.1:220197138-220215785 GCA_003993805.1 Himantopus leucocephalus | reverse complement strand
TCCACCGGGTGATCTATCTGTCAAATCCATGTCTCTCCAGTTTAGAGACAAGGATGTCCTGTGGAACAGTGCCAAATGCTTTGCACAAGTCTCCTCCTCTCTCTTCTTCTCTGAGCAGGTATTGCTGATTGGCAGCAATGTCCCGTCTCTGGTGGGGTGAGCGCACAGCAAGACTGTGAGAGCGTTCAAGATCTGCAGGTTTGGTCAAGTAAGAAGGAGGAAAAGAAGGTGACCCTACAGACACCCGTCTGGTAGCTTTGGCATTGGCTGAGGTGGGGGTGAGGAAGACTCGTAAGCTTTCCTCTTGAGTAATTTCCAGGTGTTTTGGTGGTAGAAGAGAGGAGGAGGAGTTTCTATCTCTCAGAAAGACAACTTTCCAAATGGTTTGGCTGCTGCAGAAGTATGCACGGCTAAAAAATTGCTGTTGCTTAAGTCATTTTAAGCACAGGGACTCATCTCTTTTCTCTGTTGAACAAATACCACTTTATTATTATTATAAATTATCCTCTTTCCCTGGCAGGTTCTCAGTAAATTCAGCAAAATTGTAGCAATTTATAAAAGTATATTTCTGCCATGGGAGCTGATAAGTAATTCTTTCATCTAAATGCTTCATATTATTATCAGGAGGCAGCATCTCTGAATGTCACTCTTTATTTCTTTCACCGAATGCAATCACAGTACGCTGGCACAGGCCAGACTGTCGCTATAAATAATCCACACTCGTAGGTACAAAAATAACACTTTATCTCAGCTCTTTTGAAAGCAGGAACAGCAATGACAAAAGTCCTCACAAGCTCTAAAAGCATTCGCAAATCAAAGCAAATACGCTATTTTTCTAACCAAGGTGTTTCTGAAAAGAACCGCATCAGTAATATCCAATAACAAGTGATGTCAGAACAAACTGATTTCCTTTCATAACACAGAAACTGTGTTTCTGAACAGGAGAGAACCAGCAGACGTGTGCATTTTGACATCGCTAAGGCTTTTTTTTTCGTGTAATTTAAGCAAACTGGGGCAGCGGAGTTCAAATTTGCTTACTATAAGGTGAATACTAACTAGAGGCACAGAGAGAGCAGTTGCTGATCTCTACTGCCAAGATGTAAAGATGCATTAAATGGAAGTCCCAAGGGGGTCAGACCCGGCGCAGAAACTGTTCAACATCTATCGCAGCAACCTGAGGTTAACGCAGCGTGCTGGCAGATTTGCAAACAACTCCATCAGAGTAGTACGATGAACTGTGATGAGAGTCGAAATTATTCTGCTACTCCATGAGGGAAAAGAAAAGCAAACAAATAGGATGCAGGAGCAGGAGTGGCATCGGTAAAGGCAGGTGACATAACCTTCCTCCTCACTCAGTGCTCACAACACTTCAGCAAAAATGCCTGCTGGGAGAGAGGCCCCCAGCCACGGCCCCAGAGACTTGCACCTCCAGGTCATAGAATCATAGAATGGTTTGGGTTGGAAGGGACCTTGAAGACCATCCAGTCCCACCCCCCTGCCCTGGGCAGGGACACCTCCCCCCAGCCCAGGTTGCTCCGAGCCCCGTCCAACCTGGCCTTGAACACCTCCAGGGATGGGGCAGCCACAGCTTCTCGGGGCAACCTGCCCCAGGGGCTCACCACCCTCACAGTGAAAAATTTCTTCCTAATATTTAATCTAAATCTCCCCTCTTCCAGTTTGAAGCCATTCCCCTTCGTCCTATCGCTACGTGCCCTTGTAAAAAGTCCATCCCCAGCTTTCCTGTAGCCCCTTTAGGTACTGGAAGGAAGTAAGGGAAAGACAGCACAGACAGAGCCACCAGAAGGTTTTCAGACGTTTCTCTAGAAAAGGGGAATTACATCCTCAGAGCATTTATTTCTGTCACACTAATAAGGAAGTCTCAACCATTGCAGGAAGTTGCCCAGAGGGCTTGTGCAGTCTCCATCCTCGGATGTCTTCAAGACCCAACTGGATTAAGTCCTGATCAACCTGGTTTGACCTCAGACCCTATGTGGAGGAGGAAGATGGACCTGAGGCCTCCTAAGGTCCCTTCCAACCTGGGTCATCCTATGGTCCTGTGGGAGGGAGCTCAAGACTGTTGTCAGAGAGGCTGATAGCACCCACGTCCCAGAGCGTGTCCCACCTGCCGGGCTGTGTCCTTCCCAGGCTCTTTGGTGGCACAGCCTTAGAAGAAGAGGGTCTGGAGGAAAGATCTGGATGCAGATCCCTGGTCCACAAGTCTGTCCTTTCTGGAGTCAGGCAGTAAAATACTGGATTGTTGATACATTATCTGTAATAGAAAGTCAGTAACAATTGCAATCATTGCTTTGATAGCCTCTGATCACAGCTTATTTAGAAACGTTATCTAACCGTCTTTAAAAATAATTAAACATTTCAGATTTGTTTATTGAAACCTTCAGCTGCTTTTACCTCCAGGGGTGACAGACCCGTCAACTTCCCTCTTTATCACTGTCTTAAAAAAAAAGTCTTTTTTCTACTTCCACTTTTGTTTCAACCATCATTTTTAAGACCTGAATATTTTTTTCAGGGTTTGTGAGATGAACTTGCAAGCGGGAAGGGTTCTCAAGAGAGAGTCAAACCCAGGGCAGGATGATCTGCACCTGGCAAAGCGCTACCTAACGCTCCTCCAGAAACAAAACGGGGACTTCAGTTGGCAGTGTGAGGCTTGGGCATGGCTGTAGGTATAGTTTCCATACTAAGCAAGAGTGCTTTACTCATGATCACTACACAGAAATCCTCTTTGCTTCCAGACCTGCAGATGCTTTACAGTGTGAACCCCGTGCCACGCTCTTATGAACTCAACGGGAGTTTCCCCAATGGTTGGATAACTCCCAGCATTTAACATAACCCATATCTATACACACGAGTGTGCGACATCGACACGAGTGGATGGGGTGTCCTTACTGCAATAACAAGGATTTTACGACTCCCGTTTGCAAGTTCTCCATCTTTGGACAGATGGTCCTTGCGCTCTTCAGGCACTTGGTGCAGCCAACGTGAGCGGCCTTCCAATTCCCTTTGGTAAATGAGGTGTTGAAACATCGAGGAGTTTCCACGGGCTCGATTTCATACCTCAGATCTCCCATTTGCAAAACTCCACTGCAAATTTTCAAACAGAGAGGTCAGTAAGAGACATGAACTAAATGACTTCTTAAATTATTTAGTAAATACAAAAGTAAACAAGGTGCAGGGTGCTCATCACAGCATGGCTGGAGGTGTGGGGCAGCCCTGTGCATCTCGCCAACAGGTAGAAACCCCCGGAGCCACCTCTGCGGTTCAGGGCTATTTGGATCAGCCCATATTTTATGGTGGGGTTTTTTTGGGTTTTTTTGGAAAGGGGGGGATATGGAAAGATTTAGCTTTTTCATACCACTGCTTCTGTGGGCAGGGATCCCGTGAAAAGATACAAGGAGCTCACCTAAAAGATCTTTGATGGGAAAAAAGTGTCGTGCCTGAGGTTTAGGATACATATGACAGCCTTGAAAGAGCAATCACGCAGCTTTGGGGAAAAGTAAAGAAGCTACAGATAAATGCCGTATATTAAATGAAAGTGAGAAGGCAATAAAATCTCTGCGCTATGGCTCTTCCAAGGAGCATCCGTCTTTAAGATCTGTTTATCCCCACGTAGACACTGCAGCTAAATAGGCTGCATCTGCTGATAAGCTTGCATCCTAAAAAAATTCACTTAATTCAGAGACCTTTTGGGGTGCTTGTTTGAGTAAGAAGGTGCAGGTGGGTCTGCCAAATCTCTATCTCATGCCCGGTCTTATAAGAGAGGCTCAATTGTGTTCAGTTTTGCTGGAGTTTGAGTTATTTAGTCCTAAAATGTTCATAATCACCGGTTTGTATATCGCAATAGGAAAATGCGGCCTCGTCAAGCACTGAGCTGGAAACCCAGAAGACTTTGCTGAGGCAGTGATGCTAGTGCATTCATCGAGGAGGTCTTTAATGGGAAAAAAATCACTGGTTTCCCACCCTGTGAGACCCCTGCATCCAGGCTGTGAAGGAAGCCAAGGCTTGCTGGGGGGGAGTCTGACGCCGGAGCAGAGTGTGGGCATTTCTGCTGGATGCTGTAAATCATGGACAGCTGCGTGGAAGGCTGGATAACTTCCTTCCATCAAAGCCAGTGAAAATAATACAAAACAATATTAAACGTTTTCAAAGTTAACTCGATCTCTTTAATAAAAAGCAGCTCCTGCTCCCCAGGACTGATATTTCTGGAGAAGATCGAAGGTTTGGGTTTGATAATGTTGCAGAGGGATAACGCAACTGCTGAGCTGTGCATGGTGCATTAAAATATCCTCTTAATCTTCAGAGGAGAGGTTACGCTGGTATTCCTTTCCGTTTGACTAATATTATGAAGTGAGTTAGTTCTACAAGAGGAACTTCAAGAGGTGATGGCTGTGTTTTGGGAAGTCTGATTTGCCTGAGACTGTTATTCCCGCACAGATAATGCTTTCTGTCTCGTGTTCAGAGCTGGCACTGTCGGAAAGAAATACATCCCAGATGTGGACTGTGCCTGAAGAGGAAAGTTTCTCAAGCCGTGCTTGTCTAGTTTACTGCCTTTAAATTAAGTCTTTGATTTGTCTTGGCATGTCAAACCTGCTGCCTGCTTACAGGCTGCCAGAAGAATATAAATCACATTGCTTCGCCAAAAATTCCATTTCTATGTTCATATCTGCCTTTAAAACCTATACTTGACATGCTGTAAAAACTGTAACGCTGAAAAGAATCTCAGCTGCGTTTGAAGATTTGGACGTCAGTAGCGGGATGCAGCAGGAAGCATCGCACGCAGAAGTGATGGTACCTGCTTTAAAAAGGGAGAGAAATGCCCAGCCCAGTTAATTTGAGACTGAAACCCTGGGTTTCCTCTGGGAAGAGCCTCGCCTGATCCCGGAGCACGTGCTGAGGGAGACGATGGATCCCGGGGAGCCTTCCGCAAACCCCTCGTAGTAGGAGCCGTCCTGCTAGGTGCAAAGGTGGCTTCAGGCTGTGGGAAAAGCTCCCGTGCGCTGGACAAAAGAACCCTGCATCAGTAAAAGGACACGTAAAATCTCCCCAAATCCACCTTCACCGCTTTGGAAGGGGTAGTTCACGTGCAAAAAAACAAGTGAAGGCAAAGAAGGGAAGCAAGGAAAATGCGGGAGTCTGAGAGCTCATCATTGGATAATGACGAATTTTTTTGGGGGGGAGGGTATTTTGGGTATTTTGTGATTTCTTGATTTTTCTTTTGATGGAGTGAGATGATTTTAAAAACTTTAAAAGTTTGAAAGGGAAATCAAGCGTGCTGATGAATCTGAAGTTGTTTTTCCAGTTTTTATCAGTCTCTATACAGTTTCCCTCATTTTTTTAAAACAAATGGTGTAAAAATAATGATTTTTTTTTTTTTTTTTTTTTTTTTTTTAAAANAGAAACAGAAAACCATCCCTTGCTTAGATCCACTGGTATATTCGGGTGAGCCTGCGAGGAGGAGGAGGGTCATTTAGTTCTGCCCGTTGGTGCATCCTTGAGAGATGTCTAAACTTACCTGAATATGTGGAAACTCAGTTATCAGGTGTCGCTCTGGACTGTACGTGAAAGCTGGGATGTCCTTGGCTGTCAAATTTCTGAAAAAACAAAGCAGAAATCCTCGGTGCAGGTTAATTAATTCTCCGTAATCGCCCTATGCAAAAAATAGCAGAGGAAGGAAAACTGGGGAAGAGCCTTACTTTGCCTGTGTCAGATGGATGACGTGGTGGCTTCCTTCTGCCGTTATTAAATAGGACGTGTCCCACTGGAATGACCGAGGCACTGATTAATTTCAGAAATTAATCCAACAGCGGAAACACTATTTACTGGCTGATTTTGGCCGGGAAGTTGGAGCTGTCTCCTCGCCCTGCTCTCCTTTCGGCACCCATCCACGGCCGCTGGAGAGCCCATGGTCTAGACCCAAGGTCGAAAAAGCATTTCCTAAAAAGCAGATGACCTGTGTGAAGGTCCCGTCCTTTGCCACCAGCTGCCTGGGCACTGTTACTTTGGAGCAGACGATTCTTGATGCTTCAGTAAAACCTGGAAGAGATTCTGCAGGTAGGGAAAAAGGGCATTAATCACACCAGGCAATGACGGATTTCCCACCCCTGCAGCGCAGAAGGAGGATTTTAAGTGAAGGTTTGAAAAATTTGGTGTGTTTAAATTTTGCAAGTCCATCTGTCTTCAATGAGAGGTATAAAGGAGGTGGTTGAGCGGCTCTCTGCTTTTAATGCTGGTTTCTAATGAAGCTTAGCATACAAGAAACTGCAGAGAACAGTTTTCAGAAAGGGGGAAAATAAGCTGACTTCAATAATTACAAGATGCTGAGCCCAGCGTGCATGCCCCTGCTTGTGTCTTCCTGGAGGTGTTCAAGGCCAGGTTGGACGGGGCTTGGAGCAACCTGGGCTGGTGGGAGGTGTCCCTGCCCAGGGCAGGGGGGTTGGAACGAGATGATCTTTAAGATCCCTTCCAACCCAAACCATTCTATGATTCTATAATGCATGCAATGTGGACCTTTCCTCACTGTTCTCTGTGGTGCAGGAGGAGCCAGAGCAGCAGTTTCCGGTTGGTTTGAATGACCCACAGTCAACAAATCCAATAGTTTGCATGCCAAGGGCTGCAGCGCTTTCCCTAGATGTTATTTTAAATTCACCTTCATCCTCCTTCCTTAGCAATGAAGTTGATAAACGTTAGCGAGTGTAATTTACATATAAGTTGGGCAGCTACTCATAAAGCCATAAATGATACTATGAATAAGAAACGTGTTTCACCAAAGAAGGTGTTTTTGCATTTCCACCTCTCCAGCCTGTGACCGAAGGGAATATTGCGTTTTAATCCATAATGCAGGTTGCAAAGTCAAACCAGCACAAGCACATCTATCAAGCAGAGGAATGACACCGCCGACACACTTTAAATACATCCAAGCACAAAGTACCACCGAGACTTACCAGATTCAGGTTTGACCAGAAAACCCTACTTCCACGTGTCTGTGCACACATGTTGGGAAGACCAGAAGCTTCCCGGAGGCAAATGGATTAAATGACTGTTATGGACAGCAAATCCAAGGGCTGAGAAGGGCATAAAGTGGCACAAAGGCAGGACAAGCCCATATCTTGCTCACAAAGCTCGAACTCCCCCAAGGAATTAGGATTCACATCGTTTTGCAGAGAAGTAATTCCCTGCCATGGACACTGGCGTGCAGTGGGATTNAGCTGAGAAGGGCATAAAGTGGCACAAAGGCAGGACAAGCCCGTATCTTGCTCACAAAGCTCGAACCCCCCCAAGGAATTAGGATTCACATCGTTTTGCAGAGAAGTAATTCCCTGCCATGGACACTGGCGTGCAGTGGGATTGCAGCCACACCAAGTATCTCCCCCAGCAGCTACTGAATCACAGGCTGGTTGAGGTGGGAAGGAATCTCTGGAGGTCATCTGGTCCAACCCTCTGCTCAAGCAGGGCCACCTAGATCCACATGCCTAGAACCATGTCAAGATGCCTCTTGAATATCTCCAAGGATGGTGACCCCACAACTTCCCTGGACAACCTGTGCCACTGCTCGGTCACCCTNATGTTCAGAAGGACCCTCCTGTGTTTCAGTTTGTGCCCGTGGCCCCTGGTCCTGGCACTGGGCACCACTGCAAAGAGCCTGGCTCCATCCTCTTGGCAGCTTCCCATCAGGTATTTATAGACATTGACAAGGTCCCTCCTGAGCTTGCTCTTCTCCAGGCTGAACAGTCCCAGCTCTCTCAGCCTTTCCTCCTAGCAGAGATGCTCCAGTCCCTTCAGTGTCTTCATGGCCCTTCTCTGGGCTCTTCCCAATATGTCCCTGTCTCTCTTGTACTGGGGACCCCAGCACTGAGCACAGCACTCCAGCTGTGGCCTCACCGGTGCTGAGCAGAGGAGAAGGATCACCTCCCTCGACTTGCTGGCAACATCTTTGTCTAATGACACAAGACACCATTCACCTCCTTTGCTGCAAGGGCAGAAGGATGCTACTGTATTTCTTGCTTTGAAGACTCATAGAAAGATGTGTGGCACCAAACAGGACCCTTGCAGTGACCTCCCCAAGCCCCCTCCTTTCTAATAGCAAGAGCTGGAGGATTTGGTTCATGGTGAGACACTGCACATCTGCCTCTCCTTCTCAGGAGGGCTCAGCTCACCCCCAGCGCAAGGAGCAAGCCTCACATGGGAAAAGCACCTTCCATGGCATGATGTCTCTCCTGCTCCCACCAGCCTGGTGCAGAGGGACCAAGGAAAAGGCTCTCAGCAGCAGGAATGGGGAGGAGGATCCCTGTTGATCCTTCCTTGCCCACTTGGGTGAAAGGAGCCATCTTATCTCAAACACAGCAACGTCGCTTCTCTGAAAGGACAGGTCACCAACTTAGGACATGGGAAAGGAGACCTCTCAAAGCAGAGGAGTGCAGGGAAGACCAAGGGTTTCTTGACCGCTGGAAGACCCTGAAAGACGCCTGGCTCCTGGTGGGGTTTGCAGCTGTGCCGATTTCCAAGAAAGAAATGGTGAAGAAAGCCATTAAGCAGAGGAAGTTGCAGTAGAGTGTGACTTGGGAGTGGCTTCCCAGCTGTTCCCCGGGCTCCCTGCGGTTCAGGCCATAAGGCTTTTCTTCTTCTGTGTACAAAAAAAAGTCTTCTCTCTCCCCCCCGCCCCAGCCTTGACTATTTTCAGACTCTCCCAGCATGACAAATACACAGCAAATGTCATGTAGCTCTCCGGGAGTGAAGGGTTGTAGTTGAAAGCAGAAAAATCTATGCAAAAAGCAGAGGACAAAAAAAACGGATATCCGCGTCACCAAGTGCTGCACTGTTGGTGCAAACGATGAAAAATGGTGTTAAACCACCAAGGAAATGATGAGTTCACTCTCCAGATTCTGGGACTTCTGCCGTGACGGGTTCCAGTGGAGAAGCTGCATGTCTGGGGGTTTGCCTGCAGGGACACCCACTTCTCAACCTGCAGGTTCACTTTTATTCTGTTTTAAAAAAAGTAATCAAAATGCGTATCACTCTACCGCAGATGTTGTGACATTTCCAACCCAGATTTCCCTGGCTTTTAGAGCTATAAAGAACCCTGGAAAACCTCACGGCTTTGTATTTCCCTGCTGTGATGCTGCAGCAAGATCCCTTGTGAGCTGACCAGAACTGATCTGATTTAAGGAGAGAAGAAGTGTCCAGCCCAATCACCCTGGTGACTGCAAACATTTCCAGGTGCAGACCGTCCCACGTGGAGAAATACAAGAGGCAAGATGACCTACCCCTGAATATGGCTCTTTTCTTCCTTGTTGGCTATGGAAGAGCCCAGCTGGAGAGCTTGGCCCTGGTGGGTGAGAAGGGGGAGACATCAGCTGGCGGGGAAGAGGTGTTGCTTGCAGTGCTCAGGGGTTTCTTTGGAGGCTTTTGGGTGATCCCAGTGAGCATTGTGCTTTCGAGGGGTGGGAAGGAGGTGCGTGAGGGTACCTTTGGGAGTGGAGCACTGTGGCGGGCGAGGCTTTCACTTCACGCCAGGTAGAAACAAGCAGACCAAAACAAAAAACAATGAAAGCAAAAGAATTTTGAAGTTCTTCTGTTCAATGGTGAGCATAAGGGAACCATGGAAAAAGAACATCTGCTTTTGCAAGAACTTTTTGTAGAAGAGTTTTGATTGCAAAATAGATTACATAAACTCTTATGTCCTTTTAAGGTATTATTATAATGGCACTTGAAACAATCTGGCCTTTGCTTTGCATCCATGTGCACATAATTTGCACAACGTATAAGCTCATGACCCACTTTGGAAGGACGTCTCAGGCACGAAGGAGCAGCAAGTCAAGGGGGAGAGGGCTCTCGCGCTGGAGGGGGAGACCAGCAGATGGATGTGGGCACTGATAAGCTCCGTGGGGTGCACATAGTTTTAGTTTTATGCAAAACCTGACATCTGTTGATTTGATTTTCTGATTTTCTTTCATTTTGAAATCAGGAAAAAAAATAATAAATCAAATCATGGTTTTCCTGCAAGATTTCTGTTGAGAAAGGAGAGCGGTCTGAGTGGCTGAGATGTGGAGGGGCTGGAGAAGGTGGGGCTGTCATCCCCAAAAGTGAGGTGGACAGCACTGGAGTAGTTTGAGGACAATAATGAGTATTAGGTGAAGAAATTTGCTGCTTGGATGGAGGGTAAAGTATTACCCAGTGTTGTTCTGGCTGACCTACAAATTGGGTACGGGAAGGATTCGGGGGTTCATATTCATTACCAGACTGCGTCTCACGGCTCAGAAATACCCAGCCACATGTGGAAAACTGGTGCTCGGAGTCTGCGGGTTCTTCTGCTCGATGTAATTCTTAGATATTTTTTGTTTTGTATAAAACTGAGCTGAAGGTTTGGAGCAGAAAACACATTACAGGAATGCAATGTCTTGTAAAAGGCAGCTGCATGACCCTCTGGATATTGGTATAATGCTGTTGCTGCAGATAACAAATAATATTAGCTGGAAATGGTCTCTAGCTGTTAGGCAGAATTATTATATTGTCAAATGTGATGAATGAGGGAAGCGGAGAAAGCTTTAGCATCCTATCTTGGTAGTCATTGTAATGTTATTCTGAACGCCGGTTGCAAGCCTCTCTACCCTGCCTGCTCTAATCTTGCCCTTGGATGCAGATGTTATGAGCCAACCGAGGTCTTTGCTTCCCTCTTGAGCAGTGAACTGCGCGTCAGGCTTTATCCGGGTAAAAAAAGTCCAGTCCGTCAAAGTAAACGAACAGCTCACATTGTACGAGGGGAAAACTCTATTTAAAAGCTATGTAGAATCCTTTGGGTGGATTTCCTTCTTTTATATAGTCCTGCCGGCAGCGAGGTGCTGCAGCAGGGTTCTTCCCTTCTCGGGAAGTCCTAGAAACGTCCCCTCCTGGTTGAGACTAAGTCCCAGCAATGCTGCGATGTGCAAAGGGGGACAGAAGTCCAAGTAATGGCTTTATATTAATGATTTCCCGAGGTAAAGGCACTTGTGCTGGGGCGATGCCTCCTGGGTGCAGCTCCTGTAGACGGCTCCTGTGAAGGACACAGAGGGGACATCTGCGGCTTGGGGGAGGTTCATTCCCTTATAACAAACCAAACTTCTAAGTGACAGGTGGTGTTCATTTTTTGTTCATTTTTCGGGCTTTTTCACCCCAGTTTGCCCATGGGTGTTGGAAGGGGAGGAGCGGTGCTGCTGGTGGGTCTCAGCATCTCACCCCTGTGGCTGCGGTGGCTGATTTCCCACCGCGGTTCTGTGGTTAAGAGCCATCACCCAGGACGACCGTGGGATTTTTATGGCAGCTGGTAACATCCTTCCTGCTGGCGCTGGGGGAAACCTGAATATGTCCTTTCTCCACGGCTTAGTTCTTCTTTTCCTGATGACTAGCCGAGGGGAGAGCACAGCACTCCCCCTTTCCTCGTAGACTGTGCTCCCTCTTCCTCCAGAGGGTAATGAATTTTGAATCCCTTTCCAGCGCCCCATCCCAGGGTTATGGAAGGAGTTTCCAAGCTGCAGACGAAAAAAGGCATGCAAGCCCTGCTTGGTTGGGGGATACCCCTCTGGGCTAAGCGCCTCCACCATGCGGGGCTCTGCACAGCTCCCTGCTCGATGCGCTGACTGCTTCTGATCCTCGGGGTGCTTGGAAAAACCCATGCAATCAAAACAGTAGCTGAAATTCATATATTTAGGGCTTTTTTTTTTTTTTTCTTGGGATCGCTTGTGTCTGCAAAATGACTTGTTGAGAGGAGTAGAGCAATCCTATATTTATCAGGGGGGAATGCTGAAAGGATTCGGTAGTGGTAATCTCTGTTTGATGATGGTGCAGCCAATACAGGATTATTATATCGAGTTTTTGTAACTATCCTGCAAGAAGAATGTTAAAACATAAAGAGGGTTGGGAGAAAAATCATGAGAATGGTTAAAACTTTGGAAAATATGTATTACAATGAAAGCCTCTGGGTACCCATTTCCTAAAGAAGAGTTTGATCATCTCATATGTGAATTTACATGGACAACAGGGGTTTCATGTCAGACTGAAAATGGAATGAGATCTTATGCCTGGAAATGAGAAACATCAAAGTGGAAAATGCTTAGGNGTGTCAGACAGAAAATGGAATAAGATCTTACGCCTGGAAATGAGAACCATCAAAGTGGAAATAGCTTAGGTTTTTAACTGTACAAGTAATAAAAAAAGAACATTTTACTGATCTTTATGAACGGTTCTTTGCTGCTAAATGCTTTGTTAGGAGGGGATTTCAACTGAAAACTCTCCTCTCATCCAACTCGAGCTTTGTTCTGCAAGGAGACGTCAGCTGTCTCAGACCCAAAGGCCATGGTCTGCAAAAGTTGGGACCAAGGGAAGATTAATGATCCCTGGTGCCCACTCTCTAACACAGTCTAATCCTGGAAGTCCCCAAAGCTCATTAGAGACATCCTGGCCCCACAGAAGCTCTTCAGGCACCTGAACTTGGTGTGCTTGTTAGTGTGTCTGCAGGATCCCTGGTGGAATCCTCATTCTCAACATGTTTGCAGTTCTCCTCTCTTGTGAACAGGGGATCAGCGCTGAGTTTTCATGTGCTAAAAAACCCACAGGTGTCTTTTGTTCCCCCTCTGGATCCCATGGTACCTCCTCCTTTGGAGCAAAAGGCTATGCCCGAGTGTGGTGGACACTTCTAGGCAACCAAGACGATGTCATGCCAGTGCCTTCAGTGACCCTTACAAGCTCACAGGTCCTGCTCACACACTCATGGTAGAGGTGATGCTCTGCATGTTGGGGACTCAATGCTGTGGGAAACACTAAATGTTTAAAAAACATCTTAAAACCAACATCTTCCACCAGAATCAACTGCTATGGTTAGATGAACTCTTTATTCACTCTCTTTCAATTAATTCCCCATCTGTGTGTACATTTTTGGTGGTGGACAGTGCAGGAGAGCGACCATGTCACCTCCTTGCCCACCTAGCAGAGTTTTCTTGTCTCCAGCTCCCTTGGCTGGAGGTCCTCTGCTCAGAGGTGGCCAAGAGCATTGAAGGTTGGTCACAGGAGGCTAAAGATGTTTCTACACTGGAAACGGAGACCCTTCTAGTCTTACATGGGCTATCAGAACAATGGGTTGAATCAGCACCTTGAGTTAAAAATGTTAGTGGAAGAATGAGTGAGGAGATAGCCCAAGCCTTCCCCCAGATCCCTGATGCAGACCCCAACACCTTTAGTGAGCTTTGAAAGCTTCTGGTAAACAGATGCCGTATGGAAGACATATATTTCAGTATGTTAATCTGAGAAAAAAATCAGGNGATCCCTGATGCAGACCCCAACACCTTTAATGAGCTTTGAAAGCTTCTGTTAAACAGATGCCGTACGGAAGACATATATTTCAGTATGTTAATCTGAGAAAAAAATCAGGCACGTCTCAAAAGGTCAGAGATGCTCATTCACACCCAACTATCTGCCTGATCAGGAGGAACAAATGAATTAAATAAGCTCCGGATAAACAATAACGCTTTCTGATGCTTGATATCACCTCTGCCTGAAATTTGAGCTTCACGGTGTTTTATTGACTGTTGCTTCACATTGGCTTTCATAATGCAGGAACCTGTAAATCAGGCTGTTGGATGTAAGAGGTGGTTGATGGCACCGTATTGCACACGGACACTGTTTCGTCCAGCTGTGCATGCTGCATTTTTAATTTATCTTTAATGTTTCCCACGGTTCTTCAGTCCTGTAAAGTGGTTTTGTAGTTTCCTCACCCAGAAATAACAGTTCAGGGGCGGCACCGTCATTTGTAGGGAAAATAACTGCTACCACCCCTGAAACTCTTAAATGAAGGAATTAAAATAACGCATCTTCCACAGTGCAATGTGGAGGGGAAAGTGTAAAGAAATGTGACACCGCTCCAGTTCAGCTTTATTTAGTGCATTTTCAGCTTTATTTCGTGCATTCACAGCTTTGCTTAGTGCATGAGGGATTTAGTCACTGAAGGATACAAACCAAACTAGAAAATTATAAATATTACAGCAAGTTTACTAAAAACTTCACAGAAATAGGCTGAAATACATTAACAGAGGACATTCCACAGTTCAAGGGAACCAAACAAAACTCTAAAGGCAATGATGTCTTAATTAACCAGAGGACTGAAATAATAAATGACATGAGGCTTCTGCACTGCTGTAACTTTTACCCAAATAAAAAAAAAAATTTAAAAAGGGGGAAGATTTTCAGAAAAATAAACTTTTTAACTGCAGATTTTACTTCCTTGTTCCGTAAAGTGTAAATGATGGGGTTTAACAAGGGAGTTAAAATAGAGAAGACAACGTTGCTCATGACATGGACATCAACAGGGATGTCCGCTCTGTAGGACACATACGCCACAGCGATGGAGAAGTAGTAAGTGCCCACCACAAGCAGATGGGAAGTACATGTTGAAAAAGCTTTCATGCGTCCTTCTTTGGAGTTGATCTTCAGTACAGAGAGGATGATGTGGACGTACGAGAGGGTGACAAGCAACAGAGGGACGACCGACACTGTCATAGCAATGGAGAACCCCAAGAAGGTCTGGAAATCAGCACTGAAATCCGGGCACGCGGCTTGTACCACTGCCAGGTGGTCACAAAAACAGTGGTGAACCCTGGTTGTGTCCCCGTAAGCTAGCCGAGAGGTCTGCGTGATGACGGGCACAGGTATGAGCAGTGCAGTGATCCAGGCACTTGCTGCCAGCTGGATGTTGACTCTCCTTGTCATCTTGGCCGGGTAACGGAGGGGGTTGCAGATGGCTTCGTAGCGGTCGTAAGCCATGACCAGCAGGAGAAGCGCCTCGGTTACCGTCAACCCGTGAAAACTGTACATCTGCAGAAAACAGCCCCGAAACGAGATGGTTTTAGCGTTGGCCAGGAACATCACCAGCATTTTGGGGATGGTGGTGGTTGTGAATAACACGTCCAACACAGAGAGGTTAATCAGGAAAAAGTACATGGGTTTGTGAAGTGTGTGGTCGACCACAACCACAGTGATGATAACAGCATTACCAACCAGGATCAGCAGATAGAATAGCAAGAACACAACAAAGAGGGGAGTCTGGAAGTCCTGGAGAGCTGGAAACCCCACCAAGAAAAAGACTTTAGTGGAAGCATTGCTACTGCAGCTCTCCATGGTGGGGCTGGTCAAAACACCTGCAAGGATGAAGAGGGAGTAAGGAAACAAGCTGATGTGCAGGAAGACATTTCTATGAGGAGCTTTGCAGAGGTCCTGCAAGGAGAACACACGTTGGGTGAAACTGAGCACATTGCAAGACACAGCTCGCCCCTCTTGTCTCTAACCCACAATTAAGATGATTTGGATTCTCCGTTGACCATGTGAATGATGCCTATAGGTGGCACGCTTTTCAGCTTTGGGCATGATTTGTCTCACCTAGCTTTGTGTGCTCCCTGTGCAGAGCCTCCCCCATCTGCACTGGTCCTCCTGGGTCCCTTTTCTGGTCTGTGGGGAAAAGGAGCATTTTGGGGGACACAGCCCCATTCTGCACCGAGGAGGAGATAAGCAGCGTTATGGAAATACCCATTTCTCTTCTCTAAGGGAATTTGGGGAATTAGACTCAGAACTGCTCAGAAGCAGTCAATCAGCCATCTCGTTTTTGCTAGATTATGGCAATCTTTGCTGCCCAAAGTCATTCTCATCACCATTTTTCATGCCCGTGTTACCTCTGGTTGGCTACTAGCAGCTCACTGCGTTTCCCACGGTCATTGCAGCGCACAGTCAATTTCTGCTGCTGTTGCTGAAATTCAGATGAAAACGCAGAATTTCTTTTGACTTCCAGGTCATTTCCTGGTACATAAAAACAAAGGAATTTTCACAGTAATTTTATTTTTTGGCTGATGTAGGTCAGCATCATGTCTTTTACCACTACAGTAAGAAATCTTTAAGAGATTGATGAAGTTCGAAGACATGGTAATAAAAAACTAGGAATAAGTATCCGTCAGTGACTTCAGCTCAGATGGAGGAGGATGTGATGTGCGACAGTTTACAGCCCTTACGTATCTTTATTTTACATCATGAAGCTCTACAATTGCATTATTCATATAAACTTGTGATACTTTTTTGATTTCTCCAGGAAGGGTAAGAAAGAGCATGTCATACTTTTCCATTTATTTTACATTGTGAGCTTTTAAGATTCCCGAGTTACACAGATTTTCTTCCCTCTCAATAGAAATACTTCCTTTGTCGCTCATAAAGATTTAATGCAGATTAGAAAGGAGTGTTCTGCCCAAACCCTACGGAATATGCTTGTCTGCTGTGGGAAAACAAAGCAACATTTTGGAAACTTCCATCATCTTCTATCCAAGCCATGAAACTGCTGCTGCACTTTCATAGGTGCAAATTCCTTTGAAATTTATCTATTTTCTCTAACACAGGGTAAATCAAAACTAGGATAATGTTCAGAAGAAAAAACACCCTCGTTTTCATTAGGTTTATGCTAAAAAAAAGAAGGTGAAATGAAGCTTAATTAAGTTTTTATGCCTTTTCTTGGTTTCCTTATTTCAATTTAAGAGAGGGGAAATAAAGCACTCTTGGAAATGTTTTGTGCTTGGCCACAGGTAGTTGAGAGTAATGGCTGGTCTCATGCAATTTCCTAACATTATTAAATCTCTGGTAATTTTTAGATAGTTTTACCTTTCACCCAGAAAGTCATCTCCATAACCATATAGGAGAGATCCATTTAATATTACAAATAAATAGATTTTATGCCCCACTGAGATTTAAATATAACTGATATTTTGTTTACTCTCTACCTCTCATCTAATCTACCCTTCTCCATTTCTCTTTCTTGTTATTATTTTTTCCAAACTAGTAAGCTTCGAGGATGTAATTTGTATAAACAACGCTGCGCTATTAAAAAAAAAACCAAGATAATGTATTGTATTGAGTTAAAATTGCCAGCGTGTAATGTCCTTAAAATTAGCATTGATTGGAAGTTGTTTTCAGACATAGTAGATCAAATTCTCATTCTTTGGAGCTTGTTGACATGTATTACATTAATATTTTTCCATTTTGGGCCCCATGAGAAAAAAGTAAATCAAAATGAAACACTTAATTAGTCAGAAAAATATTATCGTATTAACAGAATAGTAGCAACAATGACTCACTCGCACTTTGAAGTTGTAACAAGGTCTTCTCCTACCTTAATGTTATCCTTAGCGATAAGTGCAAAGCTCCCGCAATAAATCAACGGGGAAAGCCGCTTCTGATATTGAACATATTTGAACGTGCTGCCCGGCTCCCCGCCAAGAGATGTTCCCCAGAGATGCTCTCCGTCATGTTTTCTTGCCTTGAGCTGGGAGACCAACACATCATTTTCCCAATAGAGCATCTCAACAGTTTTGAATCCCCCTGTTGCACGCCGCAGGTCACAGCAGATGGAGATCATACAAACAGATTTGCATAGACAAGAGGTTTTCACCACTTGAAGTTTGTTGTGTGGTGGAAGCACGTCATTGTGTCAAGCAAGGCCTGGGCAACGGCTGGTGGAGAAACTCTGGAGGAACATCAGTCTTTCTTCCCAGATCTGGAGGAGTTTCCAATGGTTTAATATTGACCCTTCCTTTGGCATTTCCTTTCCAATGCCTGGGTCGCACTCTGGAGGGTGTGAAAGTCTCCATCTCCCCCTCTACACCACCCAAGGCGTACACTGAAAATGTAGTGCATGGGCAAGGCAGAGGAGCAACTCTCAGGTAGGAGCAGCAGCAGCTCTCTCAAACCTGGGCATGCCCGAATGCAAACACAACCACGGAGCATCCCACCCTGTATCTCTTCTAGCTCTGTCTCCTTTCTCCAGGATTTTCAGGTCAAGCCTGGTACGTGGCTCAGCTGGTGCAGGAGGAGCGGGCAATTGGAAAGACAATGTGCATGGGACTGGGCTGGGCAACTTCTCTGGCTTCTCGGGAGTTTCTTTGGGAGCCATCCCTGCAGGTTGGCCTCTCGTTCTTAATGCCACCTTGGAGAGGAGCCCGGGGCTGCTCCATGCACCATGCTTAGGTATGTCTAGCTATGTTGGCAACCAGGCTGCTTCTCTGAGCAGCCCATCTCTTTGCCCTGAGACCATCACCTCTAAACCTCACAGCGTCTTCTTTTGGAGGCTTTGTCAAGTGTGGCTGAGGCCAAGGGGAAAAATGACAGTCCTTGGGAGCTGCATGGACCGATAAATCCAGGCATGGGGCATGAGAAGATATTGCCACCCGGCTCTACAGTCAATGGAGGGAGGCATTCCCTTTGAGGGGCACTTCGTAGCTACTGAAGTAAACTCATTCTCCAAATGTCCTCCCAGACCAACGTCCTCTTGCTCCAGATTCCTACGTAAATATCTTCACTGCAATTAGAAATGGCAAAGTCCTGTCCTGTGGACAGAGGCTCTGACATGCTCAGTCTTCCGTGGTGCANGACATGCTCAGTCTTCTGTGGTGCAGGATGAGTCCTTGGACACCATACAGAAAAATACAGATTTGATTACAATATGAGCAATTTGTGAATAATGCACCCACCTGCACCTCAGGAACATCTAAATACGTAACAAAACCTCAAACCAATCTCATTTACATTGCTCCGACCCAGTTATTCCTCCAAATTTCAGTCACGTCTCTGATAAATGAAAG
>RSEF01000001.1:220184329-220196138 GCA_003993805.1 Himantopus leucocephalus | reverse complement strand
CCCGCCTCCCCACACACCGCCGTCGCCACGGCAACCCGCTCCCGGCGTTCCCCGCGGCTCTCGCGAGATCCCAACCACCCCAGGGGCTGCCGGGATTGGTAGTCCCTCCCGCCACGCCCCGGCGGCGGCCAATGGGGAGGCGGCGGGGGCGGGTGCTGCCGTTTGAATCGGGGNGCCCCGGCGGCGGCCAATGGGGAGGCGGCGGGGGCGGGTGCTGCCGTTTGAATCGGGGCGGCGGCGGCCCCGGTACGGTACGGGACCGGGAGGGGGCGGGGCTGAGGTCACCGGCGGCGGGGCTGAGGTCACCGGCGGCGGGGGGGTCCTTCCCCAGCGGGCCTGGTGGTTCCCGTGGCCAGGCCGAGGCCTCAGAGGGGGCCTGGGGCCTGGGGCCTGGGGCCCGGTCCCGGTCCCGGTCCCGCCGTCCCGGGGTGACCGGGGCCGGTGCTTGCTGGGGCTTGGCTGTGTGTGGCGGTGGGGCCGAGTCCTCCCACCCTGCCCCTCCCTGGTACCCCCACCAGCCGCGGGGCTCGACGGAGGAGCTGCCGCCATTTGACGGCCCTGCACCGGGTGCTCGCCGGCCTGCCTGGGCCCAGCACCGGGCTCTGCCGGGAGCCGGATCGGTGCGCTGCCAGAGAAAGGCCTGCCCGCCTCCACGTGCCACGCCGGCTGCGCCTCGTCCACACGACGCCCTAGGCCGGGCTCACCTTCGCCTCCTGATCCGGTAGAAGAAGCTCCTTTGGCCAGCTCCGGTCAGTCCGTGTTCCTCGGCCCCTTTCTGGCTGGTGTGGTGAGTGCCGTGCTCGGGGCAGCCCCCCCGGCTCTCCTGGGCAGCCCCCCCGGCTCTCCTGGGCAGCCCCCCCGGCTCTCTTTGGCAGCCCGGACGCCCCAGGGGTGGCTCCCGGCTGTCTCCAGCTCAGCACCCAGGGATGAGCCTCCCTTCCTCGTGTGCTCCCTGCCAACCCCGGGAAGCAGCCGTGGGCCCTGGGTGCAGGCGGGGCTCTGGTAGGAGGCAGGGGTCCCGCAGCCCTTCGGCCAGCTGTCTTTGGTGCCATCTCTGCCAGCGGCGGGTTGTGGCACTGCTNCGCAGCCCTTCGGCCAGCTGTCTTTGGTGCCATCTCTGCCAGCGGCGGGTCGTGGCACTGCTCCGGTCCCCGCTGAATCTGTGGCTGGTGGGGTCGGGGGCGGTGTGTGTCAGGGGGAAAATTTTTCAGGAAGCAGCTGGGCCGTGGCTCCAGTGGGTGATGGGGGCTGGCAGCCGGGGGGGCCAGCACCCTTCCCCACCGAGACCCCGCTCTCTACGAGCCACTGTGCTGGGGCTGGGAGCGGGTCTGTGCCGCCCCCACCAGCCCTCTGTCACGCAGGGCCCTGACAGGGTGATGGCAGCGAGCGGACCCATGGCTAGGGTGGGACGTTGCCCCTTCCCTGTGGCCGCTCTGGCAGCGGCAGCTTTCTGTGCCGTGCGCCTTTAACGAGCGCGGCCTCGCCGCGGTGACGTGGGGTGGCCCAGGGCCAGGAAGGGGAACCGTCGCCTGCCAGCCCCGCCGAAGAGAAGCCCAACAACTTTTCTTTTGTGCGTGGCCGCTGGCTCCCCCAGCCCTCCCTGGCTGCCGGCGCTCATGGCGGATTAAACCCCACACGCCCCCCGGTAAGGCCCCAACAAAGACTTTATCCCTCTTCCGTGTTTGTTTTCAACAGGGCTGGGGAGGAGGAGGAGGAGGAGGAGGGAGGCGGGGGAGACGAAGCCCGCCGTCTCCCAGCTCTGGTGCCTCGCCGTGGTGTGTGGCTTCCGCCCCGGTGCCCCGTGAGCCCCCAAGGTGCGAATCCCCAACTGGCGATGGGACGCGGGCGGCCGAGTTGGCTTCGCCAACATCCGGGAGCTCGGGCCCCCCCGCCGCCTCCTCCCCACGCCGACCATGGGCCTGTCCCTGGAGGGGGGCTGCCGTGGGTTGCCCACTCTGCCTGGGCGAGCTGCTGGGTGCCTCCCGCAGTGGGACCCCCTGCCCCGGGACAGCCGGGGGGCTGCGTGCACGTCCCTCCGGCAGGTTGGCAGGTCAGGAGCTCTGGAGGCGCAGGCTTGCGTAACGCTGTGTTTTGACCGGAGCGGGCGCTCGGGGAAAGCGGCAAAGGACAATGCCGCCGCCGCTCGTCTTCCCCCTCCTGCCAGACCCTTCCCTGCTGGGGACGTGGCTGGAAAGTGGTCGCTGCCGGGCTTTATGCCAGTGCACCGGGCTCCCCAACTGCTTCCCGTATGCCCTTGCACGGATCCAAGCATAGTGTGAGCGGCGTCTCCCCACGGAGGGTCATGTTGTTGTCTCCCGCGCTCGGCGAGTACAGCTTGGGGAAGCCGATGTTGCCGTTGATGAGCCAGGCTGTGAGCGGGGCAGGCATGGGCAGCCCTGCCCATCCCAGCCTCTCACCGCACACCGGCACTTCTGCACACCGGCTCCGGTAAAACCCAGCCCGGGCAGGGTGCGCTCGGCGGGAGTCTGCGTTCAGGGCTGGCGCGTGTGTTTTTCCCAGAGGCTTCAGGTGGATTTTTGGGGAGAGGTCCTGGTGCCACCGCGCCCCTGGCTGTAGAGCTGGAGGGGCGGTGGGTGCTGTGAGGTTGTGTGCTGCAGCCGCGGGGCAGAGGAGCTGTTTTTTAGCCAAATTGGAGGGAGGACCTGTCCTGCCAAGGATCCTGCGCTTCCCAGCTGAGCTCATGGAGGCGGCGGGTGCTCTGTGTACCCCAAGACTCAGGTGGCCGTGGTGTGCCGGGCGCCCCTGGGAATGGCTGTGGATCCTGGCCCGTGTCAGGGGTGTCAGGGTGTGATTTGGGGCGAGGAGCTGAGGAGCACCCTCCCCATCTGGGTGACTTTTGGTGGGGGCCTCCAGTCGGCCCCCACCTCTGCTCAGGTCTGCTCCCAGCAGCTTCTTTGCCGGGAGGATTACTGGGGTGGCACCGGGGACAGCCGGTGCGGAGGCAAAGGTCACCACGGAGGGGACCTGGCAGCGATCCCGCATCCCAGGAGCAGTGGGTTGGCTCGTCCTCGCTCCCACCCTGCGTGGTGGTGGCTGGGGGGCTCTCCCCACCCGAGGAGGTGGTTCTCCTTAGCACTGGTGGCAGCGGGAAGGGGAGCTGGCAGCAGTCTGACGGCTTGGCCACCGCCTCGCTGGGCTTGTTTGGGGCCGGGTGACCTTTGCAGGCTCCTTCCAGCCCCCGCGGCAGTGTCCCAGCCGGGGGCAGAGCAGGCAGCCTGCCCGCCCCTCCGAGGGTCCGGTCAGCTGGGGGTGGTGGCAGCTGGGACAGTGGGTGACAAGGGACCCCCAGTTCCTGCCCCGCCAGCGTTTTGGTGGCCGCACAGCTGGGAGGAAGCCAGGGCTGCTGCGGGCAGTACCACAGTGGGAGCTCAGCCCCTTCCCTGGCACGGCCGGCTCCGCACCCCCAGCAGCCTGCGTTCCCTCCTTTTTCTTTCTTGTTTCAAATTTCCTTCCACTGGAGCTCCGTGGTAGATGCCCCCCGTGCCAAGGCCTGGCAGCGCACGCTCCCCATGGCTCCCACTGTGCTCCTGGCCAGAGCCGGTTGTCCTGCCTGGTTTGGGTGTTTGTTTGCCACTGGTCCCCAGTGCCCCTCTGCTCCTCAGCGGCCATGCCATGATCTGTGGCTTGCTTCGTCCCACTGGTGTCGGCTGCCTCTTGGCACAGCGCTGGGGGATTTCTTCCCGCTCTCACCCATCCCGCAGGATCACCGCGGCTCTTGGCATGGCATCCCTGCACGTGCCAAATTGTTGTGATTTGAAGCACACTGTCTTTCTCTAGAGTTGCTACTCACGTTTTCTAGAGGCAGGCAAATTTTCCTGGGATGTTGGCAGTCCTGGCAGCGATGTTGGTGCACAGCTGTGACCGGCGGTGGGGGCAATGCCACCCTCAGGTGGGCAGCAAGTGCCGGCGAGCTGCCATCCTGTGCCAGGAGCCCGCTGGGTGCCCAGGTCCGGCTCCTTGCCTCCAGCCTGCCGCAGGCAGTGCAGCCCCGTGGTTCAGTGCAGCGAGGGAGAAGCCCTCGGCCACCCGCAGTCCCCCACTGCGAGGCAGGCGGGCAGGATTCCTCGGGGTGACGGCAGCTGCCGGTGCCAGCTGGCCAGAGCCACGACCGGTTGTTTTCTGCTGCCGTGGTGTGACCTGAAAGACAGGCCCAACGGGACGCTGCCCTCCTTCCCGGGGGGCTGGGGCTGAAACCGGTGGCGAGGGGGGCCTGCCTGGGCACGGAGTCTGAGCAGGCTCCCGGAGTGCCGGGCCTTTAAATTTCTCTTAAAAGAAATTTAAGAGAAGTTTGGGGGTGAGGGGGAGGGAAGGAGGCACAGCAGGAGGGGCTGGGGATGAGGAGCCCGAGCAGCAGTTTTCCCTTGAGCCTTGCTCGTTGGGATCCTGACCTCCGGGGGTAAATCCCAGGGGGCTGCGGGAGAGGACCCTGCTGCTGCTCAGCTGTGCCGCTCCCGGCTCGCTGCCTGCTGAAAAGCAGGAGGATGCCAGCTACTCGCCTCCGTACAACCCACAGCCAGCCAGGCGCAGAGGGTAGATCCTCCCTTGATGGATACGAATGCCTGGTGCTGTGTGCTGGAGCTGTATATTAATGCAATTACTATGTTTGGCCTTAATTACTTCTTTTATTTTTTTTTCCCCCCACTTTTTTGGTGTTCCTAGGTCTGGGCAGTGACCTGGCAGCCTCGCCAAGATGCCTCTTCACAGCGCGAGAGCTGCGGCTCTCCTCGCTTGGGTAAAGCCTCTTTCTCCTCTGCCGTAGCTCGCTCCGTAGGTGGGATGTGTTGCCCGCGTGGGTCCTAGTTGGCACCGGTGGCTCCGTGGGGGCACGACACCGGAGCCGGTCAAGCGGGGGAGTGTGGCTGGGGCAGGTCCCGGGGCGGCCGAGTCCCTGCTGTTCTTGGGCAAGTGGGTGTTTGCAGGAGAAGCCTTGCTCACCGTTCCTGTTGAGTAACCAGAAATGCTGGAACAGCTTGGTCCGGCGGCAGAAACTGCCCGGGAGCCGGAGCTGAGCCTGGAGCAAGCAGCAGGCTTGGGAAATGAGCAGCAGCTGGACCATAAAGGGGCTGTTGGATCTGCCTCGCCAAGCAGTGCCGTGTCTGAGCAAAGCATCGCAGGGTGTTAAACGAGACCCGTGCCGGCCTGTCTGGCTGTGGAGCTGTGGGGATTGTGTTCAGCCTTTGCCTGGGCAGGGCAGGGGCGGTCGGAAGGGCTGGCTTTGCTCTCACACCCAGACCGTTCTCACTGTCCCCTACGAGGACTGGGAGGTGGGAAGGTGGCACGTCATGGCTTTGGCTTCTGCCTTCTGACCGTCTCACCCCATTTCTAGGTGAACAGCACAAAAGTTTGTACCGATCCCCTCAATGATCTGTCACAGCTCCAGGACTGTAGCGTCTTCATCAGGATCATCAACAAAATGTGAGTACGGGGTGCTGGGGGTGCTGCCTTCTCTGGCAGACCTGGTGCTGGATCTCCGGCTCCTCCGTGCGAGGCTCCAGCGAAGCACAGCACCTGCGTAAGCAGCACTTGCTGCCAGGCGTGCTCTGAAGCCTGCGGCAACACCACAGGAGGCTCGTGCCCTCACACTGTGGCTCCTTAGCACGTAAACCCACCGTGCGCAGGACGATGAGCCTTTTGGGCTGCCCTGCTTGGAAGCCCCCATGTGCAGAGGACGTACTGGGGCTCTGCCAGCGGCTTGGCCTCGAGACAAACCTGCTGGAGGTAGCTGGGAGAGGGTCTGCTCCCCTGCCTGCCCCACGGCCCTGCACGGCCGGGGACTGCCTGCGAAGCCCCGGGCAGAGCTGTTGGGCCCCGTGGAGCTGCCCAGGTGGGATTTTGGCCAGAGTTTCTGTTGTTGGAGGCTCGCTATCGCATCTGGCGCTGACATCTGGGATCGCTCCTGGCATTGAAGCAAAGAGCCGAGTGCTGATGCCAGTGGCGCGGGGGCTCCCGGAGCTGCACGGGAGATACTTTATTTCCATAAATGCTGCTCCGGTGAGGAAACAGCCCAGCGAGTTTTCCTAAGCCTTGGGATCCTGAGGAAGCCTTGGGTCTGTAAAGCAGCTTGAAGAATGACAAGTCGTGCCCCATGAAGCGCTCCTGTTCTGTGGGGACGTCAGGCTGCTTCTGAGTACAACATAGGCAGGACGGAGCCTGTTTGCTCTGTCGCAGGACCTGAGGTGGCCGGACTGGGCTGGGAGGAATGCCTCTGTCAGGAGCTGCGTTCATTGCCCGTGAGCAAGAGCAATTAAAACCTGCAAGCTGTAATGGGCATTGGAGCTAGGACTGAGCACACTCTGCTCTGGCTGCATGTCGTTAACGAGTTGGCGAGGCAAACTGGGAGGGTTTGAGGCTGCCACTCAGCACTGAGCGCGGCATTGCTTTCAAACCCTTCCGGCGGGAGGCTCTGTGGGAGCCTGTCTGCTATAATTACCTCCCGTGCGCTGTAACGAGAGCCTGCTCGGAGCAGGGATCTGCCTGTGGTGGGTGGGGAGGAAAGGGCTGCCTGCTCCGGGGATATATTTAGTCAGACCTGGTTAATCTCCTGGGTCTGTGCTCCAGCTCAGATTAGCCGGGATCACCGGCGGCGTGTGCTTGCTAAACAGGCCTGACCGTAGCTTGATAAGGGGGGCGGACACCGCGGCAGCCGGCTGAGCTGGGGAGCTCCTCGCAGCACTGGGAAATCCATGAGGATGAGAAAATCCTCATGCTGGCCCCTTCCCCGGCCAAAGTCCCTGCTTTCTGTGCCTTGGGAGTAACCAAAAGTACCAAAGCAGCACTGGTCGAGCATGGCTGTCACGGGTTTGAGGCACACGGTCTCAGTTTGAGCTGGCAGCTGTTGAGGAAGAACACAGTCTCAAACAAGAGCGGCAAGAGGCAGCTTCAGCACCCCCCTAAATCCAGCGTGGACTCCCGGTCGCTGCCCTGGAGGGGAGCGGGGTCCGCACGTCTCAGAAACGCCGTTTCCCACAAACGGTGACACTTTGCAATAGCAAGAAAACCTCCAGCTCCCTCTGCCGCGGCGGATGCCGGGGGCTGGCAGGCAGAGGAGGAAGCGGTGGAGGCCGGCAGCGTTCCGGCACACACGCCGGGGCGGAGGGGGGGCCGGCTGCCTGGTTCTGGCTGCTCACCAAACGCAGCCATGTTTGTCGGGGCTGCGGGGAGCGTCTGCGCCTGCTCCCGGGTGCGGCGGGCTTGGCTTTTGCTTCGCCACCCGCCCTGGCACGGGGCCATATGGCAGACGGGCACTGTATTGCTCAAGGGCCGGCCCCTCGCTCAGCAAGCTCTGTTGCAAAAAAACCCCAAAACCAAAAACAAACACACCCCCCACCCCTCCCCAGTAAAAAAAGCACCCTTTGTTTAATCCCTCGGCAAAGTGTTAACGCAACCCCTGCACTCTTCTAGCCACAGGAGCGAGGAGGGGGAGTCTGTGCTGGAGCAGCCGCTGCCGGAGAGGATCTCCTTCATCCGTGGCTTCCTGCAGAGTAAGAGCCTGCGCTGGGGGAAGCGGCTGCTCGGTGTCTGCCGCCTCTTTGGGGTCTGGTTTTGTGTCTGCAGGCTCCCCCCTGCCCTAAGTGACCCCCCCAGCTGCATCAGCAGCTTCACGAGGTGCAGGCAGGGCTGCCCTCACCCCGCAGCAGCGTGCGGGAAGGAAAGCTTCCCGATGGAAATCCTTGCCAGAGCCCGGGCTTGGCGCAAAGGAGGTCCAGGGGGTGAAGGGCAGGGTGCCGGTGGCTGCTCCGGTGATGCTGCTTTGCGGAATTCCTCACCCGGTGCCTGGCCTCGAGCTGCTCAAATCCCGCTGGAAAACCTGTACCCGAGCAGGAATCCTGGGAGGGGAAATGGGAAATCTCTTGCACTTTTGCTCGGCCTCTCCTGGAAGGGGAGACCTTGTGTCCCACCCTGCATACATGGGGCTCAGTTTATGCCGGTGGTGGAAGAGCAAAAGGCGCAGAGAGATGCCGAGGGCGAGGCGGGGAGGCTGGGACCGAGGGGGAAGTTGCCAGGGACGGAGGTGGGGGGAAAAAGCCCATCAGAGTTAATGGAGCACTAGGGGCTCAGCTCCGGAGCCCGGCCTGCCCTGTGCCTCCCCGCCTGTGCCCCTTCTCCTTGGGGACGCATCACGGTGCCCCCCCCAGCCTGTCACCTTGGGGGACGGATGTGTGCCATGGGCTGGCAGGCAGCGTGCCCAGCGGCGGGGGCTCCTGCGTGACTGGCAATCCCGCTTCACGTTGCAGAGCACTGCAAGCACAAATCGGCTGCGGAGAACCTGGTTTCGGCACAGGAACTCCTGGAGGGAGCGGAGCTGGCGTTGGCCAAGGTAACCACGGGGCACGCTTTATTCCTAGCCGGCACCGATGACCGACCTGGGGTCGGTGATGCTTACCCGCCTTGTTTCAGGTGGCCGTGCTGCTCCTGTATCACACCTCCATGAGCTGCAGGAGCCCCGGGGACTGGAATGAGTTTGACTACAAGACCCAGGTAATCCCTTCTCGGTTCCCCCTCCGGACCAGGGGTGCGGGGGCAAGCAGAGGTGGGCGGTGCGCTGAAACCTGCCCTCCTGTTTGGGTCCCCTTGAAAGATGGTGCGGGGTGGGTGGTGCGGTCCTTGCCGGTGCACCTGGGCGATGAAAGGCTCGTGGCTGCGCGCGTGGGCACTTGCCGGTGCAGGCACGGGCAGGCGGGGAGCTGCCTGCTGCCCCGAGCCCACTGCGGTTGCTGCCCGGCCGACGCTGCTGTCTGCGAACTGCAGCTGCTGCAGCAGAGCTGCTGACCCCACGGCTCCTCTGACACAGGTTGAGCTGGCATCGATCCTCAAATTTGTGCTGGACAACGAGGAGAGCCTGAATGAGAATCTGGAGACGTTTCTGCAGAGGAAAGGTGAGCGTGGGGCCCGTGCTGTGGCAGCAGCCCAGAGTAATGGGCCAAGCCTTGTGCGGGCAGAGCAGCACTGGGTGTGTTTTCCTCCTCGCTGGCACCAATGCAGCGCCCGGGTTAGACCAACAGGCTAATGCGTTTGCTGTAGTGATGTCCAAGTGCCCGATGGGAGTGGGACAGAAACATAACCTCGCGGAGAGCAGCAGCGTGGGGTATTGCGAGCACTGAGCAGTGCTGGCGTCCTCCTTTACGGTTCCTGTGCTGGCAGCACCTAACTGGCATGGACGACCCTTTTCTAGAGCATAAAACCATTGTTTTCTTTTTTTTTTTTTCTTCCCCCTGTTTGTGCTGCTATAGCTGCCAAGCCATAAAAGCGGCAACACCACCCAGATCCCCTCACCTCAGGACTGAGCACTACGAAATGCTCTTTAAGAGTAGGGCTGCCTTATACCTGCTGGGCTCTCCCCACTCGGCAGCATCCCGGCCTCTGCGGTGCGTGCCGCTGAAATGTACATTCCCCGGAGGAGCGAGGCGGGTGGGATGCCCACAGCTTCACGGCGGCAGCGGAGTGCCGGGGCAGGTCTGTGGAGCTGGTGGGACAGGGATGCAAGGCAGGTTTATGGCTTTCTTGGCTGGGCTGATCTATCCCCGCTGGAATTTGTGGTCCCTGTGCATCAGGGATTTCAGCTGCGAAACCCTCCCTTCTGGTATTAACCTGAAGATCACAGCCCGCTGCTTGCTTTTGATTTTCAGCGCCGCTGTCCTCGTCCAGTGCGTCCAGCAGCAGCTCCGAGGAGCACTCCCCGCTGCTCTCCCTCCCGCACAAGCGAGAGGTGCGTTTCCTGGAGCTGCAGAAGATTGCCTCCTCCTCTGGCGCCAACAAGTACGTCCCCAGCTCTCGGCTGCCGGGGGGGAGTGAGGGGAGGAGGGGAACGGACAGGGTGGCTTCTGGGACCCAGAGGTCTCGCCGGGGTGCATGCTAACTCAACAGAGACTCCCTTTCTGCCACGGTGCTGTCCTGTTGCAAACTCCTCAGGCTTGACGCGGGGATGTGTGGTGGTGGGGTGAGCTCGGGCCGTAATTAGCTTCTTTTAGCCCAGCTCATTTCAACCTAGTGAGCGCAGATACCAGAGCAGTTTGTGGTCCTCCCCTGTCTTGGTCTGGGAGGACCAGGCTGGTGTTGCTGCTGGATGTGCTAAAGGAGTTTCTCTCTGGCAAGCTGAGTGCTCGGCGGTGGGGCTCTGGCTGTGCTTCGAAGGGAGGTGGATGCTTTGCCCTGGGACTGGTTTTGTAGGTGCAGGCCAGACACTTAGAGGCTCCTCGAGATGAGGAGAGCGGCCTTTCTGCTGGGGTGACGAGGCGTCAGAGTTATTGCTCTCAACCTGCCTCTGAGATGGGGGAACCAGAGTGGGTCTGGCTGCATGGGGAGGGACTGTGCCCTGCCGCTGGCTCCGGATAACCGAGTTACGCAGCGCTCCTCTCCGCAGCATGCTCTCTGGCCCTCCGTCCTCGCCCATGGGGGACGTCATGCAGACCCCCCAGTTCCAGCTGCGACGGCTGAAGAAGCAGCTGGCTGTTGAGAGAGATAACCGGGATGAGCTGGAGGTGGAGCTGGCAGAGAACCGCAAGCTCATCACGGAGAAGGGTCAGTTGGTAGCGGGACGTCCTGGGGTGTGGGGAGGGCTCTGTGGGGCTGAGAACTTGTCTGGTTCCTGTGATTTTGTTATGGTTTTGACCTCACCATGACCGTGCTTGTGCACGGTCCATCCTGATGGACCCCAAGTGAGCACAGCTCACAGCTTTGGAGCTCTTCAGCTTTCCAGAGCAGACAGGGCAGCTCGGGGTTTGCTGTGCCTTGCTTGTGGTGGGCCAAGGGGACCCTTGTCTGTTAATCTGGACGAAAGCGTGGAGCAGAAAGCTTTGCTGACAGGAGCCAAGGCAGCTCCGACACTGGTGTAACAGCTCTCAGCATCTCTTGGAGATGGCTGTTGGTCCCTCTGCCAAATGATTTGGAGCAGGCTGGCAGGCGTAGGAGTCTCGCCATCCACATCTAAAACACTCTCCGCACTTGGGATTTCCCCAGGCGCATGCGGAGGCTGCAGGTTCCTTCTTCCCTCTCGTATTCCCCTATATGTCACGGGCAACTAAAGCCACGACTGAAGCAACGCCCGCGCTGAGCAGCCTGGCTCTTCCGTGTCCTGCTTCAGGTGGTGTCTCTGCAGCGGCGCCCCAACAGCTTGGGAGAAGGACAGACATCCTCCACCGTGCTGTGTTTGGGGGGGGGGTCAGGTGATATAAAAAGATGGTAACGGGCCCTTTCTTGCTGTGCTCCCCAGAGGCTCAGATCACCATGATGCAGCAGCGGATTGACCGCTTGGCTCTGCTCAACGAGAAGCAAGCTGCAGACCAGCGGGAGCCCAGGGAAATGGAGGAACTGAGGGAGAAGAATGAGAGGTAATCCTCTGGGGACATCCGCTCCCTCCTGCTAGGCCGGTCCTTGTCACTCCCACATCCCCGGGCTCCGTGTTGTCTGTCTCTTCCCCAAACAGGGGTGAGGGAAAACCTTCCTGTTGTTCTCTACCGCCTCCTCTGCAGCTGCACCCCAGGGAGGAGATGGCTTTGGCGCTCGTGGAATCATAGAATAGTTTGGGTTGGGAGGGACCCTAAAGGCCATCGAGCCCAACCTAGAAGGAGAGGGAGGAGAAGGGCGCCCACGCCTGCCCCTCCAGCCAACAGCCCTGCACTGGCCAGAGCTTTTGAAATTAAAGAGGATCCCCTCGATGCTGAGCCCAGGTCCTGCCCAAACCCACCCCAGGTCTTCTGATCCCCAAGTCTAACCCCAAGTCCAATCACTTAATTCTGGCTGCTGGTGTCTTGATTTAGAATCACAGAATGGTTTAGGTTGGAAGGGACCT
>RSEF01000001.1:220136206-220170844 GCA_003993805.1 Himantopus leucocephalus | reverse complement strand
CCCCTCACCAGCTCCGTTGCCCTTCTCTGGACACACTCCAGCAGAGTCTCCAGGTCTCCCAGACCTACAGAGGAGTGGGGCGGGGTGATCGCGGCTGCCATGGTCTGCCCTGCTCCACGTGATGTGGAGGAGGTGATGCTCCCATGCATCACCAGGCTCGGGGTCCTGGCAGAGCCGTCACCTGCGCTCAGGTGACAGCAGAAGTGTCCTTGGGAGGTGGCTGCCCTTCTCCCCACCTGCACTGAGGTGCAACGTTGCAGGCACCAAGTTCTTGCTAAGACGGGTGCATTAACGATCCTTGGCGGTTTCTTTCTGCTGGGGCCGTGGAGAGGAGAGCGTGTTAAAAGCAAGTTCTGATTTATTGCTCTGCTGAGGAAGAGGGGGGCCGGGCGGGAACAGTGATGGCAACAACAGAGCTGAGGCACTGCTAGCTGCAGGTGTTTAGGAGGATGCTGGTTGTCGGTTTAGCCTATTATATCCATGTACTAATTAGCCATACAATTTTATAACAGGATCTTTCCACTCGAACCGTTTCCTTTCCATATCCCGAGGTTTCCCTTTTCCCTGCCTCTTCCATTTATTATTTCTTCTCTCCCTTGTGTTGACCCCGAGGCCTGATCTGCAAACCGAGGGAGTTCAAGGTGGTCCCTGAAAAGGAACTTTGCCAAAAACAGCGAGTTTTCGATACCACAAGCAAATAAAGACCACAGAAAATCCATGTAATACAGTGGTATGAAACATTTGCATTTGAGCCTTGAATCGAAACTGCAGAAAAGTTATAAGTAAATGTAAGAAGAAGGCAAAAATGCTTCGAATTAATACAAAAGATTATTGCAAAGAGGCCCGACAAGGAGTTAGCCTACTAGGAGGTAAAATCGGGGCATCTGCAGGTGGGAGCTTCTGCTTGAACTCGGTTTGGGGCTGGAGGAAGGCTAAATCCTCCTTTCTCTTAATTTCTGTTATAAACATCTTAATCCTTATAGGGTGTCCTGGTTTCAGCTGAGACAGAGTTAATTTTCTTTCTGGTGGTTGCTGTGTTTTCAGATTTGGTGTGAAAGGAGAGTCAACAATGCATATTGTTTCAGTTGTTGCTAAGTGATGTTTATACTAGTCAAGGACTTTTTTCAGCTTCCCATAGACGCTGACAGGGAGCAGAGACAGAACAGCAGAATGGCCAGGGGAACATTCCGTACCATAGACATCATGCTCGGTATATAAACGGGGAAAATCCGTGATCTCTGCTCAGGTCGGGCTGGGCAACAAAATTACCAGGCAGTGAGTGACTTGTGTCTTCTATGTTCTTTTACTATTATTATTATCGTTATTTTCTTTTTCCATTATTGTTCTGTTAAAATGTCTTTATCTCAATCCATGAGGTTTTTTTTCCCCTTCCCCTCCTTTTCTCCATCTTCCCACCCTTCTGGGGGAGGAATGTGGGGGGGGGATTGAGTGAGAGGCTGCGTGGTCCTAGTTGCTGGCTGGGGTTAAACCACGACACAGGGCGACCAGATATCACTGTACATCCCACCTGCATCTAAGCAAGGTAAAAATAACCCCCACTGTGTGATCAAGCTGGTTCTCTGTCTTTCCACTTCTCGCTTGCAATGTTGCTCGGTTACCTCATTTCCCGTTAAACTAATGAAAAATAATTTGACTGCAGCACATCTTGTGGGCATGTATCTGGGAAGCGCAATGGTCTCGTTGGGTCTGGCGTGGCAAATGCAGAGGTGTTGTTGCAGGCATGGAGGTGGCCCGTTTTATCCCCGGCCTATTTCCCCATGCTGATCCACAGATGCTCTACCGCAGGGAAAGAGTTTATAAACTTCTGTGCATTGCCCAGGGGAGGTGGCAATACCCCACACACGGGTTCTGTAGCCCCGACAATTTCCTAGCACTCTAGAAAAGTATTGATTGTGCCAAGCAGGGTATTCATGCTTCATCTCAGAGTGAAAAATTCGGTCCTGCCATGCAGTAAATTCAGCAAAGCATTCACAATTAATGCACCGTTCCTGGCCATGCCTTCTGGACAGGCTGCCACGGCCTGATGGATAATAGGAATTTTGCTAACTGCTTTAAGGAGCAAATTAAGGAACAAGTTAAAATATCTGTGCTTTGGGCACTGAAAAACAGCCTCAATGAGTAAGCTTTAAGGCGCATCAGTCTAGATGAGCCTTTCAGCTGTCCCTGTAGGGTCTGCCTCTCCATCCACACCTCCTGTCAGCCTCACCAAAAATGAACAACATCCATGGGCACACACAAAGGCGGACTCAGGGCTCGATTCTTGCTCCCACAGGAGGTTTCTAAATTCAAGTTGAGCTTACATATGCCTACACTGGCAGGCAGGCAGACAACGGTCCAAGCTCAACCTGAGGCCTGAACTCACCCACTAATCCCCCGTATCTTGCAGCCCTATGCTTAGTGGTTGTCTCAGGTGGAGTTGAGGAGCTCCAGGAGCAGATGAGGATGGTTACCGTCACTGGCTCAGCCAGGACTGAAGGTTTTGTCCATGCACTTTGGATGGAGAGGGCATGGCAGGGCAGAGCAGGCTGCAGCCCTGCAGATACCCCAGACATGGCTCTTCCTGATCCCCGTGCAGATGTTTTGGGGCTGGTTGCCACCAAGCTCACGGGCAACGCACGGAAGGAAACCACAGAATCCACAGCGCAAACTAACAGGGATGTGGCAACAGAGAGACTGACGCCCACATGCAGGGCCACAGGTATATTTGCCATTGCAGGACAGATCTGACCAGTGAAAAACCCAACAAAGTAATGATGAAAGGGACTGAAACGCTATTGCTTTTTTTAGCAGATGGATGTGAAAGCTGGAGGTGCACCAGACCTAACAGCAACAGCTAAGTGCCTTGGAAAGCAAATGCCTCAAGGAAAGATTGCCTGTTAAATGGAATAACAAATACCAGTATCAATATTCACTAGAGAGCTCGCGATCGCTTCTTCCTTGTCATCCAGGAAAGGAAGCCGGGCAGAGCATCTGATATAAAGAAGAAGGGAAATGTAGAGGCTTAACAAACAAGATGCCTTCAGAAAACACCTCTGAGAGAGGGAAGATGAACAGGACTTCACACAGAGCAGACATGCAAAAGGCTGAGCAGGAACAGAGATGCCTTATTTGCCTCCAAATGGACTGCATGGGGAAGGGTCCTGGTGCAGAGGACTTTGCCAGCCCGATCTCAGAAGACCCAGGCCACAAACCCTCCGGTTCAGGAGGTCGTTGGGATCTTTCCCATCAAGGTCCATTACTGACTGACCCTCAACCTTCCCGTTGAACGCTGCGTTGTAGAATTAAACAGCATTGAGCTTCACTGCGAAGTCGCTGGAAGGGGAAAGCAATTTCGGACTGACCAATGGCTGGTCTACTTGCTCAGCCAGCTGTGCTGCATAAACACTGAAGACCAAGTCCCCTGCTGAGTCCACACACCACCCACGTAAATGCTTTTGAGCAGCAACCAAGAGGGGCTCAGCTCAGCGTGTTTATATATCCCAAAGACTTTGCTGCTGTTCTCGTTTCGTTTTGAGAACAGCCACATTCAGCTGGAGGGTGATGCCAACAATTCTGTAACCCCGGCACAGTTAGATGTCTCTGCTGGAAAAACAGGCAAAGGTTGTTTAAAGAACGAAGGAGAGCTGAAAAGCCTAATAGCATTGCGGAGTATGCACAGAAAAGGGCTCTAAGAGCCCATTGGAAATCAAGTGCCATTAAAGTATGAATAAGCAACTGAGGGGAAAAAAAAAAAGCCTCTGTATGACAAAGAGGGATGAGGAAGAAGGGAGCAATTCACTGTAGGGAGCGAAAGTGCTGCATCAGTCTGATGGCTCCATCAACAGCCGGAGGGACTGATCTGCATGTGTGCTGGGAAACATGCCACCATCCCAAATGACTTCTCCCCAGTGCTCTCCCGGTCGCAACCCCCTCTCCTGAGTTGTTGGGGCGACTGGCTGCAAAACCTACCAGGTGCAAAACACCTCCCTGGGCGTGCTGGTGTGAAGGAACCCCTCAGCAGAAAGCATCTCCCAGCAGAGGGGGAGAGGGGGTGTGTTGGCCCATTTATAACTGCCTCGATTTCCTAGCTGAGTTAGAGCTCCATGTCTTTTTTCCCATGGACTTCTGCTAAAACCCCGGCCAAGCCTGGCTGGAACATCGGGGATGGAGGGCTCCCAGGAGATGCTTGGCTGTGCAGCATTTTCTTCTCAGACATTGGGCTCTGCCCAGTATTTTTCTAACATGACACATTCAGTCATATCATATCCTACCTTCTAAGAGACACAGAAGACGGCCCATCTGGTTTCCTCCTGTAGATGCGGTTGATCCGTGCACCCCCATGTCCCCGTGGCTGATGACCACGTCTTTCCCTTTCCCCGTCACATTTTGTTGCACGCTGTCACATCCAGCCTGAGACGCAGAAAACCTCCAAGGCAGAGATTATGTGTTTTTGTTTACGTGGTGCACTGTTTCCAGTCCTGGCCAGCCTGTGAGATCGACGGATAAGGAGATTTTTAACAGCAGACAGTTGCAAAATATAAAAGATGATCCAGATGGGCTGGTTTCCATCATCCTGGCCGGCTCTGCTGTGGGTTTGTGGGAAGTAAAAGGCTTCTTTGGTTTGTTCCCAATGTCCTCCAGCTTCCCTGGCTCTCAGTTTTCACTCCTGTCCAGCACACATCGTGTATGGAGTGCTACCCAGCTGTATTAGGTGTTTTTCATGGGAGCAGAGCAGCCAAATAAGCACCTTTCAGCTCTGGTCTGGGAGAGACTGAGAGCCCACGGTGTGGAAAGCAGCTGGGAATGCAAGAGCGGGAGCAATGAGGCCATCTCGTACCTGGGATTAGACAACCAACCCCTTTTGATTTCACCCAAGGGGTCCATGAGACCCCTTGCACCAGCCAACAGACTCAAAGCGAAGAGTTTTATGCCATGAGTGAGGATGCCAATCTGCAGGTTGGAGTCCTGCCTTGCCAAAAACACTCCTTTAATGCAGAATTGCCTTCGGGCTGACGCATGAGCAGACGTAAAGAGATTGTAGCTTTAGTCCTGACTCCTCCATTACCTTGGAGAAAAACCGTCAGCAAGTCTCAGTGACCCACGAGTTCAATCGCTGAGCTCTAGAGACTTGAAAACAAATATTCAGAGACTTTAAGGGAGGGTAATTGCAGGTAAAGCACTGCCTGGAGACCGCAGAGATACGATTCAATTTCCAGCTCTGTCAGTGGGGTACGGTGTGATCAGAACTGTGGAAATCTTTCTGGACTCGGTTGCCAAACTGTAAAATGGGGATAATTCTGCTGTCCTATTCCTTGACCGCCTTGTGTAGACTGGAAACTCTTTGTGGTCGGTATCATAACAAAGCCTCATTCATCATCTCCCCTTACAGCATGGGCAGTGAAGGAGGAGGACATGGAGGACGGAGGACACAGTTGCTTTCAAGTGGTGCCCAAGCATGACCTTCATACTCAGGTTCTTGTATAAATGTAGAGCACTGTGAATTTCATGGCACGTGGCTCAACTTGGTCGTGGTCCACCTCTTCCTGTCTTTTTCTGAATTATTCCCATCCATCCCACCCCTGCTTTGTGCTGGCCGTTTCCCCAGCGATCGCTGCTCTGTAGGAGGATTCTGTCGGGCTCTGAAAACAGATGATGATGGTGAGGAGAGCGTTTGTGTACTGAGGGAGAGGTGGTGCTGATGGGCGTCGGGGGAGGAGAGCTAGAAGCGCCAACGGGTGATGGATGGCTGCAATGCAAGGGGCACGCCTGGAAGTGCCTCCTCCCCCAGAGCCTGGGTGACATGAGGGAGCGATAACAAAGGGGAAAAAGAAGCAGATAAGTGGATCGCAAGGATTTACGGCCCCTGCACCAAAATGGGGGGAAAACTCCTTGGGGTCGCCAGGGAAAAGGCAGGGATGATTGCACTTGGCTTTGCAGCTGGTGTTGCGGGAAGGTGACCCAGCTGTCAGGCACTGCAGAGTGAAACAACCTCCCTTGCTTGCTGGCTTCCGACATAGAAATGTGATTTATCTGGGGGAAAGCCGTATTTTTACAGCCTTAACATAGTGGCGTGACATTCTGGACCTTCAGTATTCCCCTGGCAAAGCTCTGGGTGAATGCCATTGCTGCTAAAGGCTAACGGCCTCTCTGGAAATTCAGGGGCAGTTGCGCAGTCTTCGCTTGGAGGAGGTTTTTAAGAGCCTTATCCATGCCGCAAAGGTCCAAATTCAGACCTCTACGTACTGACCAGCAAATGTCCCACGTCCCATGTCCCAGCCAATGCCCCAGTGCCACCAGCTGAGCGCTGCCATCCCCTGAAGGCTGCGGCTGCTGAGCAGCGGGAGAGGACCGTGGTCACAGTTTGTGGCTGTACAACGTAGTGCATCAAGAAACAGCTGGGNGGGAAGAATGTTTTAACATAAAAAAAAAAAAAAAGGAGAAGAATAAAATTGATAAATGCCTAGTGTGCATGTAGAGAGAGATGGAGCGTGCCCCAGGTGCCGGGGAAGTTATTTGTAAGCAGCCATGACTTGTTAAATGAATTTCCCTACATTATCTGTCAGGAGCTGACTGCAGCTTTGTCATCTTTGCTCATGGCATAGGATTATTGCCAAATCATTTCTTGCTCTGTTGATGGCTCCTGAGCTGTCAGAGCTTTCCTTGCAAAACGACCGCACGTGGGAAGCTGGAAGAGGTTTTCAGTGAACTCTGGTTCCTCCATGGCTAATGGACAGGAAGGGGACACGGCAGGGACAGTCATAAAGCAAAGGGCATTACTGATGGTGGACCTGAGGGAAGAGTACAGCAATTTTTTCAGCGCAGGTTTCTTCCTGAGACAGATGCATGAGAGACTGTTTGGGGATATCGCGGAGGATGTGACGATGTAACTACTTAACAGCAGAACAAAGTGAGAAAAGGTTTGAAGGCGTCTTTGGGTTTTCTTGATACCTTCAGGAGTTTAATCGGTGGAAATAAGAGTATCTAGGTGGGGATTCNATGTAACTACTTAACAGCAGAACAAAGTGAGAAAAGGTTTGAAGGCATCTTTGGGTTTTCTTGATACCTTCAGGAGTTTAAGCAGTGGAAATAAGAGTATCTAGGTGGGGATTACCTCCCAGGGACGCCCCATGGCACTGTGGCTCAGGTATGTACCCCAGAGGATCCTCCTCTCTGAGGGTGGCCATAGAAGAAGGCTTTCATGGTTTAGGGGGACCAGAGAAGCCAGCCTGCCTATTTCAATCGCTTGGAAATGCTTGTGTGTCCAGTCCCCAAGTAAATTGTTGCAGGGCTTCATCTTCTCCTCCTAGGTCATCGTTTCTGCTCGGAGCTCCCCACCCTTCGGTGAAAGCAGCCAGAGGTGGTGCACCGTGCTGCTGACCGCATCCACCACCATGAGCTGTCCTGGGTTTTGGGAAGGAACAAGCTACGTACACCAAGGCAGAGCTTGCACCTCTTCGGGGGAGTCTTGCAGCTCTTGTCCCCTTGGTTCTGCTCTTCTCAAGTCCACAGCCATCATTAATCACAACCTGACCAGCTGCTGGAGGGTTTGTTTTAAATCTCCCCAGACGGCTCTGCAGAGAGTTCATTAAACACGAGCGCTTGCCATCCTGAGAGGGAATTAAATGGGAGTTAACACGTCTTAATGAGGAACTTAAATGCTGGGTAATAGAAATAACAGCTGAACACTGCAGATTTTGACACATGGATGGGACACGGGGGACTCGTCGAGAAGTGCCCAGCGATCTTACCTCTTGCTGGCAGGTGCCCTGATGGAAACTGTCCCAGAAACGGGGATGATGTGCTGTGCTCTGCCCCTGAAGAGCTGCACCGCGGTGGCCGCTCCGGGAGACAAATGTCCCTGGGATCCCACATGCAAAGGCAATTTACTGCACAGCGGGGTGTGACAGGCAGCCGGGTGGAGAAGTTAAGTGTGTTTGCAATGTGCTGCTAATGAAAAAGATGGGGAAGGAGGAAGACGGGCAAAGAGAAAGATAAGGCAGGTGGCTGGGGACTAGAAAAGCGAGCTGGAGAAATCAAAGGACATGCTGAGATTACGAGGGGAAGCAATGCATGGCCACAGAAACAGCATTGTCCTCTCAGAGGGCAACTAATGCTTGATATACTTTGATATTACTTTGCTCCTATATTTAATCTAAAATCAGCAAAGCTTAGCAAGGAAGACACTGGGCTGTGGAGGAGCTGTTGGTAGAGGTCAGACAGCTCAAGGGGGAATCACGGAATGGTTTGGGTTGGAAGGGACCTTGAAGACCATCTAGTCCAACCCCCCTGCCATGGGCAGGGACACCTCCCACCAGCCCAGGTTGCTCCAAGCCCCGTCCAACCTGGCCTTGAACACCTCCAGGGATGGGGCAGCCACAGCTTCTGTGGCCAACCTGGGCCAGTGTTTCACCACCTGCACAGTGGAAAAATTATTCCTTATATCTAATTTAATTCTCCCCTCTTCCAGTTTGAAGCCATTCCCCCTCGTCCTATTACTACATGCCCTTGTGAAAAGTCCCTCCCCAGCTCTCCTGGAGCCTCTTTAGGCTGGAAGGGGCTCTGAGGTCTCCCCGGAGCCTTCTCTTCTGCAGGATGAACACCCCCAACTCTCTGTCCTAAACCAGACCTACGTCCCCCAAAACAACTTTTGCACCTTGGTGGTGAGGTCAGCCTCAAATGGCAACTCTCCACTAGCAGATTGGCCCAGCTAATCAGTTAATTGGCTTTGCGTGGTGTGATGGGGTCCCTTGAAGTTAAAGTTCCCTCCAGGGTGGGTTTTCCCACAAGCACCCTCCCTCTCCATGGGACCCCAGAGAATTAAGCTCGGGTCCGGGTGTGATCAGCCCTTCTTTTTGCTTTGCAGAAGCAACACGGTCATGTGAAAGGGCTGTTGCTCCGGGTTTATCAGAAAGGCAGCATAAAAAAAGCAATGAAAAGAAGCTTTAAAATGGTAATGTCTTATTTTTCTGATGTCTATATATCCGGGGGCTGATAAATATTCGCATTTCCCTTGATAAAAGCCAGTGCTTTAGAACTGTAATGGGAAGTGGGTCTGCTTCGTGGTGGAGTATAGATCTTGATAAATTCTAATCGGCTGCTCAGGAATAGACATGGGGGAGTGGGGAATTGATAGATAAAGCATCAGCTATTAAAAGAAACACCGTACAGCTTCTCTGGGCTGGATAAATCAAGGAGCCCTTTATATTCACGTTCACGTGTAACCAAGGAAGGCGAATTGATGAGGACTTGAGTTGTACTCTCGTGTCGGATTAAACTTTGATTTATGGCCTGGAAGATTACATTTAAATGTGCCTTCTGTGGAAAATTTTTGTCTCCATTTTTAGCCGTGCTTCTTCCTTACCAACTAGGTGGTTAGTCAAGAAAATAAAAAAAACTTTTCTAGCAAAGTTGAAGTACCAAACCCATATTTCAGCTGGACACGCAGGGGCTAAACTCTGCTCTCCGTTATGTCCCTGTGACTCCTCAAAGATAATTTTGGAAGTAACACGCGCTCAGACCAGAAGAGCTTAAAGAAGGCTCTCGCCACTTTTTTCCCCTGATCTGAAGCCGGTGTGTTTGGTGCTGCCTCCCACCCTTGACTCTTGGGGTGTGATGTATGAGGATCCACACGGTCGAGGGAAATCTCAGTGATGCTGGAAACATCAGAGGCCTTTTCTCACCTGCGTGCTGACTCATCTGTGATGGAGCTGCCTGCAGTTCTCCTTTCTCAAGTGAACCAGGTCTATTCATCTCAGCCAGGCTTTGCACTGGTGCCACCAGCAGCGCTGGGGACAGCCTTGGGGCTCTCTGCACTGCATCGCTGTAGTGGTCTGAGGATGCTCTTCAGTGTGTTGTGGGTGCACATGAAGCCTTTTGCTGCTTTATTTTGTGGGGAACTAAGAATCATGAAAAGAGGTTGCTGGAAGAGCTCCTTCTTGCAAGGAGAGGAGCTGGCAGCACTTATGGGATCCTGAGGGAATAATTTCTTTTTGCATCTCAGTTGGGGGCTTTGCCAGGCTCTGTGCCCTCAAGCTGTGTCTGACTTTTTGTGGCCAAAGAGACAGGACTTGGCTGGGGAGATGAACAGCAAGGTTCAGCATAGGACCCTGGGGATGAAGTCCAAGTGCCAGTTGCAGGCGTGACCAGAAAGAGCTTTCCAGACAGAAAACGAAGGAAGAAATATTACTCGGGTGATAAATCAAGAACGACAAAGCTAGGTAGGGTGACCGTGGTGACGGTCCACCTGCTCTGGTGTGTTGGGGCCAGGATGGAGTGCTGACCTTGCTCCCTTGGGACCGGCTGCGGTGACGAGCTGGAGCTGGGAATCATCCCCCTTCCCTGGTGCAAGGTGCCAGTTCCCAAAATATTCATTGCGTTTCCCAGCCGGAGGGTAAAGCAGGACAGAGTTGGGTGAGAAATGAAGAGATTTTACTGGTGGTAATTTCAGATGTGGTTGTGGGTGGCTATTGCTGCGCTGGGCCNGGAATCATCCCCCTTCCCTGGTGCAAGGTGCCAGTTCCCAAAATGTTCATTGCGTTTCCCAGCCGGAGGGTAAGCAGGACAGAGTTGGGTGAGAAATGAAGAGATTTTACTGATGGTAATTTCAGATGTGGTTGTGTGTGGCTATTGCTGCGCTGGGCTTGGCTGGGGGGGTTTCTGTTCTGCAGGGAAGGGTCAGGATTTGGGGTGGCTGCTTGTAATCGCTGAAAATAAAGCAAATACATACCCAAGACTCACCATAGATCCGTTCCTGGGTTTGCTTCTCATTTCACTTCAAAGTTTAGTTTATGACCACTACCTGCCTTCAGAGAGAGATGGCAATGAAGCTGCTGGGCTCTCAGGGCAGCCTGATGTCATTCTGGGCACTCCTGGGGACAATGCAAAATAGGTGTTGGAGGTAAACATTTCCCCAAAGACACAGACAGGAGTTGGCAGCGTATCCTGCCACCACCAGCCTGGCCTGGAAACAACGAAGGAATAATTCTTACTGACTTCTAATTAGAGGCTTTTGTGTCTCATGCTCTCAGGCTCTCCTCTGAAAGCAGGAGGGCGAGAGAGAATAATAGTTTGGACATGGCAACTGCTCTTCTCACGTAATCCCGACTCCCAGAGCTGCTGCTTTAAGCCAAGTTCTTCTAATGCAGTTTTTGACAGTCCAGGCGCGTGTTCTTGTGCTCCTGCATGACGATGGTTCAGGTTGGTCCAGGAGGCACTCGAAGAGAGGTGGATTGATCAGTCTGGTCCCCCACATCTTCCAAACCATGAGCTGTAGACACCCCCAGATCACACCTCTCCTCTCCTTGGCTCTGTCCGTATCTTGTCCCTGAGCCCAGCTATATTGTGTGACACATGAGCAGTCCATGAAATGCATTTGCCTGGACCCGGCTGCCCAGATGATGCCCAAGCTTTCCATCCACAGCTTCAGCAAGCCCAGAGCAGGTGCTGTTCTCTTGCTCTGCTGCAGACCACCAGCCTGGATAAAAAACTTGTTGGCAATTACCAAACAGAAGGGAGAGGAGAAAATTGCACATCATTGATCAGATGAGGGAAAGACAAGAAAACACGAGGTAGGGTAGACTGGATATCATGTGGGGCAAGGTCTATCTCGCTCTTCTGAAATGCTGGTGGAAGACCTTGCCCACTCAGAGCCAGAGGCACACCGCTGAGCAAACATCAGTCCCGGGGGGATCACCTATGGGGCTGAGGAGCAGCGCAAATCCAACCCCTTTGGGAAAACTGCGTTCCCTGGGGTTGGCAAAAGCACAGATAAACTGCACGGACCAGCTTGGAGCACAGTACCTAAGCATTGCACGAGCATCTCCTTCCATTGTCTCTTGTCTCTGATGCTGCACCTATATTTTGGACCTGGCGGCAAACGCGCCTGGTCGCAGCAGGGTGCGCACAGCCCTGGTGCCAGGGTGAGTTTTTCACCTGGAATAAAATCTGTATGCCCTTGCCAAAATTGGTGCCTTTCACCCTTTCAGGTGAAGTCTGTGCCTGAACTGCCGAGGGCAGGTGAAGGTTTGGAATTGCGGTGGTGGGAGGAAGGCGTTTAGCCCAGCTGAACTGGGCGGGTTGGGGAGCACTACCTTGCTTTTCTCTCACTTTTCCCCCCTGGCATGAGTGGGTCATGGCATTAATTCATAGAATGGAGCAAATAAATGCATAACTCTGCCTACATGCAGATCTACAACTCACCGTAAATACTGGCGTGCTGAGCTCAGGTAATTAAAAACACAGACTTTAATTTTTTGTTGCTGAGCCTGGTTGAAAGTGGCTGAAAGCCTGGACAGCCCTGCTTAGCTGGAACGAGTAAACCCTGTTTCATCCCGTCACCCCCCAGATGTATAACTCTGCCAACGCTTATCTCCATTCCCAGAAACAATGTGGGACAGCCGTGGCGGCACACGGGGATGGAGGAGGATGGGGTCGCCACCCGCTGTCTACCTGATGCTTTGCACGTCTTGGTGAACACAGCGTCATTTCCAACATTGGCCTCAGCAAGGTGTCATGCAACAACCTGGTCTGTCTTCTCCAGGATGAATTTCCCTGCTTACTGGTCCCACCAGTTTGCTTTGTGTCTGCTAGCGAGAGCAGGCACTGGGTGAGGCTGGTGTTTCCTTCCCTGACCTTGTGCCGGGGCTCCCACCCTTTCCCAGACCTGGGGACGCTGTCGTCAAAGAAAGAGGCCTGTGAAGCATCCAGCCCACACGTGGTCATTGGAAGCACCTCTGTGTCATTCCTGGTGCTGAACAATCCCAGCATGTTTCTGAGGCAGCCTGAGGGGGAACTTTTCAGAGGCTATTTTGGAGTTATTGGTAACCCAGGCAGGAAATCCTCATTGTCTGATGGCGTGCCAGCAGCCTTCGCAGAGCACTTTGGAGGAGCGCTACGTGCATGGGCTGCGCAAGCACTTGTGAGATCCCTTGTTTCCTGCAGCGGATCAAACTCTTCTGCTCTCCTCCGTCCAGCCCCCGTGGTGCGGGTGAGCCCCGGCGGGGCGCTGGTGTGTTTGCCACCACGAACATGGTGGAGAGCCAACACGTGTGTTCAGCGTAGGGAATGGGGCAGGGAGCAGCGAGGGAGAACCACCGAGGAGGGAGGAGGACAGCCATGGGGATGCATCCTCTCAGGAGGCAGAGGAAAGAGTGATGTGCATTTTACAGCAGCAATAAATCCATATTCTGCACTGTGTTTACCAGCAGGGAGGATGCCCAAAGCATTTGGCTCCCCACAACTCTGATGTTCCTGGGTAAAAGGCTGACAGTCACAGCAGCAGTGCCCATGCAGAGGAAAGCCCAACCAGCTCCTGGGCTGCCCAGACCCGGGGCTGTGCCATCCCTACTGCCTGCAGATGCTCGAGCCCCTGGATAAAGCCAGGACATGCCTCCGCACTGCCCAAGTCCACCTGGAGCTCGGGCGAGGGGATGGGGCAAACATCACCCACTTGGTGTCATTCGGTGCCAGCGATGGGAACCACCACCAAAGCCTCCAGCGGAAGCAGCGCCCAGCTCTCACCCACCCCCTCAGTCCTATTCTATGGAGGAAACTGGTCTGAGATGGGTCGGACCAGCCCTGTGACAGCAGCATTGCCATGGAAATTACACCCACAGCACCAGCCTTGCTTAGAAATTAGGAGAATTTCGACCAAGGGAAGAAGCTGCTTGGCTGACTGCTGATGAAGAGCCCTCATTTCCACCTCCATCAGTGTGCAAATAGCTATTTGCAAAGGGAACTGGCTCAGAGAGGGACATTAACCATTCGCTTCCTCCCCCTCCTTTTCCTTCCAACGCCTGTAACTGATCTTTCAAGGCACCCGCTGCATGCAAAATGCATTTTCTTGCTGGTTTCCAGGTCAAGCTCTGTCCTCAAGACTTGCTGCAGTATCAGAAGGTTTTGTCTTTGCTCCGGTCCCATGGGGAGGAGGGAAGACAAGAAGAGATCAGCTCTTTCTCTTCGAACCAGGACCTTTAAGTCAGTTGGTATGTCAGGGCAGGAAAGAAGCACTGAATGCTTGACCAGAGCTCACCTGAAGGGAGGGATGACTCTGCTCCTGGATTCAAATAAAGTCTTTCAAAAGTGGAATTAGGAACACCGCTGTTGTTCCCTGGCCCCTGGAATAGAGCAATGCACTTTGTCAGAAGCGGTTTCCAGGACCACGTGAGACGAAGGCAGACTGAAGCACGCTGGGGCTGGGGATGTTATAGAGCACATGTCTGTTCACCCCACTGCTGGTGGCCACGCAAAATGAAGAGCATGATGTTACCTAAAAAGAAAGCTGCTTAGTTGCCTGCAAAAAACACCCCCAAAACAGCCGCAGATGTTTCTCTCTCTGGTGCTGGATGGGGCTTTGAGCAACCTGGTCTAGTGGGAGGTGTCCCTGCCCATGGCAGGGGGTTGAAACTTGATGATCTTCAAGGTCCCTTCCAACCTAAACCATTCTATGATTCTATGATCTATGGCCCCATCCAGCACCAGGGAGAGAAAAGACGTCACAAACTTGTCAGGGGATGATGGAAACCAGAAGGCACTTCCCACCCAGCTCATATGAACTTGGTTTGCTCTTCCCTGAATGTCTTCTCCAGGGGAAACCGATGGTGGTCTCCATTTGATGGCTGGAGCTGCAGCGTGCTGCAAACACTAAGGTGCCATCTCCAGCCCAGGTCATTGGGTGTCACCATCTCCTGGGAACCTGGCAGGGACCCCAGTGGAAATATCACAGAATCACTAAATAATTGAGGGCAAGCAAGGACCAGCTGCTTCATGTTGTTCAGGACCTTGCGCTTACCAGGTTTGAATATTTCCAGGGATGGAGAGTCCACAGGCTGCTTGGACTGCAGCCTTTCCTTCTCCCCCCAGCGCAGCCGCCTCTGTCCTGTCCCCAGAATGTGTTTTTCTGGGAACACCTGGGAGACGCAGCTCACTTTTTATTAAAAAGAAAAAAAAAGTGTCATTGTTGATTTTGGTTAAATTTGATTCGTTATCACCCGTAGACCTGCTGGCTGGAAGTGGAGCTATCAGCAGCCCTACTGCGGGGGGGGCACAGGAGAGCTCAGAGCTCTACCAGTGCGGAGCTGAAACCAAACCCCTAATTCCCTCGTTCCCTGTGTCTTTTTAACCTTGAGATCACTTTTCCTTGAAAAAAGTTCAAAAAATATAAGATGTGCTATTTGCTCCATCAGTAGGTGGGTAGAAAGAGGGGTCCCTGGCACATCCTGCTCCGCCTCCTGCAGCTGCTCGATGGGGGGCAGGGGGGTCTCTCCAAGTCTGGGGACACAGCAGAGGGATGGGTTGGGGGACCTGCTTTGGCTCCAGCACGTGTACCATTTTGGGTCAGGTTTCTGGGGAGATGGCTCCCCTTCTCATTCCCTCTGTCTTTTAGCAGACAGTTCAATCTATCTTGTAAACCCCTTCCAACTTCAGTTTTACCAAAAAGAAACCCCAAAAAACCAAACAAACAAACAAAAAAAGGATGGTTTTCATCCTGAGAATGCTCCGGGCCCTGAATATTCACTTAAAAGCTTGGCAAAGGAGGAGAGTTCAACTTTCAGCCTCATTAACTAATGAAGTTCCCCACAGCTCTGCCGTTGCTCACCAGCCACCGCTGCCCAGGAGGAACAGGTCCTCGTTGGGGCTATTTTTGAGCTGTGCTCCTTGTGCATGTTAATGAAGCTCAGCAGGGGACGTGACCTATTTCTTCATTCTCTGGTGGAAATGCAACCAGCTCGTGGTCTCAATGCGTTTGGGTGGACAAACGCCAGGAGCACGTTGGAGAGGTGAATGGATGCACCAGAGCTCATTTCTCTCCACCACCCCGTGGAGACAAAGCCACCGCTGCTCCATCTGCCAACACGCCACCATGGGGCTACCCTGGGTGAACCGTCCTCCAGGTGGAAAGGTCTCAGGGTCACCCTTCAGGGGGAAGCCAGAGGTGCATGTAGACATCATGACCTGTGGTCACCAACAGCCTTGGAGACACGTGGCAGCTCAGCTTTGCAGAGCCCCTTGGCCATGGTGCCACCAGAGACGTTTCTGATGGAAAACATCCCATCTGTCGCTGTGGAGTTTTGTGTTGTGCTGAAATGCTTTCACTTTTAGCACGGAAAGAGAAGTGAGGTTTTTCACTGCAGGCTGAGGTGACCCAAACCGAGTCACTTCTGTCTGCTGAATCACAGTCCTTTGTTTTGTGTTGTTTGACATTTATCAGCAATATTTGCCATGAAGACATCGGAGGAGATGAGGAACTTGGATGAGGAACTCTTTGCCCCCTCTTGCAGACCAGGAAGGGTACCTGGCTGATCTGCAGTGAGCGCCATGTGTTGATGTGGCATGCTCTGAAAAATAGAGAAAAGCCCAGAAAATTTATGAAGCACCTGAGTTTCTACTCCTGTGACTTGCTGGAACAGTCAAACCGATTTCATTCAGGGCCAAATAAGCAAAAAAACCCCAGACTTTCTGGTATTGCTTAATATTTTGTCCTTGTCCTTCTGCTCCTCGGGGAGTTTCTCTGTTTTGACATTTCTATTAGGGATGAAGGTGGGTGTTGGAATTTCCCGAGGGACAGAAATTCTCATTTTCCCGCAGGCCAGCCCAAGTAATAAATCTGCAACCAATTAAACCTCCCACTCATCCCTATTCCACAAGCCATGGCCACTTGGAAGTTCACGGCCCCGGCTGAGATGAAGCTCCTCCATTCCTCTCACTGCAAAGGCAGAAGCTGTTGCTCCTGGGAGACCCATTTTGCTGTCTTTTGGTGATTTTATTCCAGGCATTTACCTGGTCTAATTGTACCGCCTCTCATTTCTAGCCCACAACTGCTGTGGTTTGTCTTTACAAGGCTGCCAGCAAGCGCTCTGCGTTATTCATGTGTATTTTGCTTGCAAACATCAGTCAGTTCGGTCGCAGTCGGGCCCTTGTAATCGTTATTCTTGCGAGGACCAGAAGCTTTCAGCCTGGTTTGTTTATTTTTTTAAATGCCAGAAGAAATCAGCGGAGTCTGCAAACACAGAGAGGGAAAGGGGGGGGTGCAAATGGCCCACCCTGATGTTAAAGACAGGGACGAGAAGTAAATTTAGAGACTCACAGGTCCAGCAACAGGGTTGTGGGTGAGAAGAGGACAAGAGAGAGGAGGAATGGTGGTGGTATCTGATAGAGACATGGAGAAACTTTCCTACGACAGAATACAGCACAGATAATTGCTAGTTCTGCCAGTAAATCCCCTGGCACTTCAAGAAGGATCTTTATGATCTTTGCACTTAACGAGGGATTTTCCTGTTAACAAGTTCTCAGCAGGTTTGCGCTCAGGGGACACCCGTGCTCTGCTCCTGGGCAACGGCGAGGTGAGACCTGTGTCAAAAATGCCTCAAAAGCATCAAATAAGTGAGCTGGAACATAGACGCGCACGCACACTGATGGCAAATATAGATGTACAGTGCATAGGTGGTGAGGGTCCTGCCACCACCTTGGGGTTCCCAGTGCTAGAGGTGTCACCAATTGGGATGGAGGTTATGGGAGAGCCGGGAGAGCTACTGATAAAAAGAGGCACAAGTGAATGGGGAAATACTACATGAAAAGGGGGCTGTGAGGTGCTGTTGGTGAGCCTCTGAGACACGCAATGCCCTGCTCTGGGAACCGATTGCCTGATGACATCTCTTTGCCCAAGTCCTATTAGCAAATACATCTACATATGCATAGTCTCTGCAGGTACACTTAAGAGACCCCTCTCAGGATGGAAGCAGCAGCTGGGGCTCATCCTGGGCTGATATCTTGTCTTAGGGTCATCACCTGGAGGAGAAAAGCCATACCTCCTTCTTGCGGAGAGTCAGGAACTGAGACGCATCCCAGTAGGGAACTGTCATCATTTCTGGGGCTGTGTCATCCCAGAGGGAGAAGAGCAACGTGTGGCCGTAGCCCTGTAGCAAACGTCAGAGGAAGAGGGTGAACCTGGCTCATGCACAACTGCTTCAGCTTGGAAATGGGAGCTCACGGTGGCTGCTCAGGAACCGAAAGGATTCGGCGAGGCAGTCAGGTTGGACCTGGGCTGTTAGGAAGATGGATGGGCACCATATGCTTTATTAACATCAGGGACACAGATGAGCAGGTTTGAGGCAATGGGTGGCTGTCAGCTCTGTCACCATGTCAGGTAGTCTCATGTTTGAAGGATTTCAAGCCCGTCCTTTATTTCCAAGTAAACAGTAATGCCAGATGTGTACCCTCACTCTGCCCAAGCACCCGCCTCCCCAGGTCCTCCTGGGCGTTCACGGACGTGCTGTACAAGCTGTCCCCGTGTGAGATGACTGCAGGGGACTTTCAGACCTTTCTGATGTTTGGCCTGCACAGGGGGAGGAAAGGAAAGGACCTTCAGGAACAATAAGGCAAAGAAAGAAATCTGGCAAGGGAGCTGTTAGGAAACAACCGCAGCGACAGGAATCAGCCCAGAAATGTGGGAAATGAGAAGAACCTGGATTGCTTTAGAAATGAGGGAAGAAGCTTTGCCTGCGCAGAAGGAGGGGTGCTTCCGCAGGCAGAGACGCTGCACGCTCGTCTGTGGTGGGAGGGGGATCAAAGTCTGCAGAGTGAGCTTGGGGGGTTGGGTGGGAGCACTGCTTACCTTTAAATCCATTTCTTCCCTTGGAAATGACATTCCTACTGTCACAGGGCTCAAGGGGAATTGCTGCGGTGGCTTGAATTCACTTAGACTTCATGGACTTGCGGTGCCCAGGGTGGGAAAACAAGAGGTCTGAAGACCTCCAAGGCAGCTAAAGCATGGAAAATGGTGCAGCTGGTCCTGCTAGGAGAGGGAACCTGTCCAGGAGGACAGACATCTATGGACACGGAGATGTTACTGGCACAGTTCACCTTGCGAGATGGCATTGGGCTATGGCGGGCTGCTGGCTGAGGGAGATCTTGGGTAACTTCATGAAGGACTTTGTCACCAAAGAAGGAGGGACATGTGTCCCTTGCATATACCTCCAGTGTTGACCTTAGTCAACAACCACAAGCATCAGCAGCCTCTGGGTTAAGTTACCACCAAGAAGCCTCATTACCTCTAAAAATATAAGACTTCCCATTCCGTCCCCATTAAACCAGACCATGAAATCTGGCTGCCCTGATTCCCAGCAGTGCTGCGTGGTGGAGGGACCGCAGCGGGGTCTCCTAGAAAGCTTCCTGACATTTGATTTATAAGCCCAAAATGCTGCATCACCGTGAGTGGCTTGTGGTTAATAGCTGATGCAGCAGAGCACTTGGGGATATGCAGGTAATTGGCACTACAAACATGTAGACCTTGGGCTTTGGCTCCAAGGTCAGGGCTAGGTAAGGAAGTGAGATGCAGTGGGGAGCTAAAGGGCAGAGGGACAACCCCTTTGCCCTCTCTCTATTGCATTTTTCAAGATGTGGGAGCAAGCGTGGCTCTGCTTGGCATGGGTTGAGTCCAACCCATGTCTCTACGGGTGCAGCAGCGGTAGAGAACCTGCAAAACGTCCCTTGCAGAGACAACAAGGAGACAACTTGGGGAAGGGCAGAGGGATGGAGGGAGATGACAACTGATAAATCACAGAGAGCAGCTCAGGACTCCCAGAAGGACACAATGGCTCCGAGACTCCTGCAGGGTGCCCAGCTTCCACCCCAGCCTGTGCGTGGGGTGACCCCCCAGGTGTGAGCCACCTTCAGGAGCAGGAATTCATTGCACCCCAAGAGTCACCAGTCCCAGGCTTGTTTACACAGGCAGGACCCAAAGGAATGGATTTGGGCCTCAGAAAATTGAAATTAAGGTTGCAGACTGTTCTTTTCATTTTTTATAGCTTTTCTCTCCCAATCTTTAATCAAATGTTTCTTCAGCTTTTTATATAGTTCCTATCAAAAAACCCCATCTGTAGAACAAAACTTCCCTCATTTCTAGTTTAATTTTTTTCCCTGTGAGTGGCAAAATGTTCTTGTCTGAAAAATGTTTAATGAATTTTCCACTGTCGCTTGCCTTTATTAGCCGTGATTTCCTATTTCTGGCCATGCGCTCTGCCATTCCCATGTTCCAGAGCCCGCTAAATTATTCAACCCATTTATTTCTGACTTTGGGTATTGTTCTGATCTACCAGTACGCGCTAGTCAGATGGTAATGGGGAAGCTTTTCTTCATCAAGCCGGGGAATCAGCACAGGCAGCACCCGATGAGAGTGCTCGGGGCCATTTCTCCCCATCACATTAATTTTTAGCGGCTCCACTGCAAAGTACTCAAGTCCCTCCCATGCAAGATGCTGTGCCCTTGGGTGGCAAGCACACATCCTGGCCCCTCGCTGTCTTCTGATCCCACTACCCCGTGGTCACAGAAAGCTTATCCTCTGTTCGGGGACTTACCCAAGGCATGGACACTTGTGGGAACAGGCTGGTTTTAACGACCTCCTCTACGGCAAAAGCTCCTCCAGGACATCGCTGCCTGGTGCTATGGAGAAATCCACTCTGCCTCCATTTTCCCATAAATACGGTGTCGTACCTGCTCCAAAAGTGGACCGGGCTGTTAGTATTTATGTGGTACAAAGGCAAGGGGAGTGAGGGGGTTAGCTGGGAAGGGAAAGCAGCCCACATGCGGGAAAACTGTATTTTCACACACTGTCTTTCTGACATTGTTTGCCAGAAAAGAAATATACCTCCAGGCATGAAACAAATTGGTCCTATTTATGTACCCTCAACCCATAAAGCAATCATTTGCTGCATAAAAGCTCCGTGATGTTGGAGAAAAGGCCTTTGTTATTTTGGAAAGCAGGGCTTCAGGGAGGAGATCATTATCAGAATTTAAGGGATGGATAGAGACTTACCCATTGCTAAAACTCTGGTATTAAATGGGCTTCTGTTTACTGATATTCATGCTTTCCACCTGGCAAGGAAAAAAAGACCTCGATTTAATAAAGGGTATCAGTACAAAGTATAAACTCGTCTATAAGATTTTTAGCTGCGTGCTCTTGTTCGTTATCCAGTACCCAGCCTTTCATTAAACATGCATTACTGAAAGTGGGCGATTGAGGTGAGATAGGCTGAGAGAAACAGGGAGACAAGAGGTCGCTGGCCCCGCTTTTGCCCTAAAACAAAGACGTAAGAACTACATTAATAATTGAAGACATTATTCAGAGAAAGTGTCACCCCTTGCTCAGGGGTTCATGGCCCCAGAACACAGAAAAGCTGAGTCCTCACCTCCAGCGGTGCCTTGCTCTCACACACTCATTCTCTGCAACATCTTTCCCCACCATTTGGAGCTGTATCAAGGTCTAATCATCTTGCATCATCTTCATTATGGCAATTAGCGTGCGGCATGCCTGAGCCAACCCATAACACTGCTGCACCATTTCCCAAAGCTCTGATTTGGCTGCTCTGCCTCTCCAAAGCACCATGAGCAGCTCCTCCTTGGTTTAAGCCTCTCTGTTGTCTATCCGTGCTCTCCATACTATTGCTTCTCCAGCATGGAAAACCTGGCTCAGCTTGGCCTGGGAGATGGTGGGCATAGATGAGTGTCTGGAGAACATCCTCTGGGTTTTCTTCTGTTCTTTCCCTCACTTTTCTGCATAAACTTCAGTGCAGCCACATCTTTGGTCTCTCCCAAGTCCCCCCTTGGATGAGTCCCAAGCTGTGATACCTCCTGAAGTCCTAACAGCAGTTGGGTTCAGAGGGATGTATGACCAATGCTCCCACCGATGACAAAAATAGCCTCCTTGTAGCCCCACCTAGCTGAAGATGCCATCTCCATCCATCTGGGACATTAGCTGCCCATTAAAACAACACTGCTTTTCCATCCAGCATTTGCACAGCACCCGGCGGTGGGATCGAGTCCCCGAGGCAGCTCCTCAGCACTGCAACAGCCGAAATAATTGTTGACCCTCCATTGCCCGTGGGCAGCTCATCTCGTTTGAGGCTAAACCCTGCCACAGGTGAAGAGACACGCATGCCGTTTTCAACCCAGGAGGGCTGATTTTCTCTGCCCACAGGCAGCTATTCGGTCTGGGACCTGCTCAGGTCTGGCTACGGGGCAGCCCCAACCTGGAGAGGTGATGCAGAGGCACCCGGAGGTTCTGCATGGCTCTGGAGGCTTCCGTGGCCGGACCTCCTGGAGATCTATGCACCAGGTCCTGGGAGGGCTACAAAACTGTGTGCACTCATCAGGGACTCGGATAAGTTATTTCCGAACCTGAGCAGCTTCTTTTGTGTGCGTGATGCGGCATTTGAGATAATAAATCCTCCTCGAGCAGGGCTGTGCTGCAGAATGAACCAGTGAATGCCCAGGCTGGGCCTGGAAGCAGCAGAGCTTGTATTATCTGGCTTTTTCCTCTTATTTGCAGAATTCAGTCTCCTGTTACCCTGGATGAGAGAGAAGCTATTGCAGTCATAATTAAATGTCACATATATTTAACAGAGCGCACGTCTCTATTCCACACTCCCTCTTCCATCTGGCTCCAGCACAGCTGAGATCAGACTCTTCGCAGCCTGTGAAATGATATTAGGGCAGTTTCTGTTTATCGCAGCCATGATTGATGCCTGCAGTCAGCTCGGGATATAATGAAGGGAGCTCAGGCAGTACAATGGGGGTGTATATTTAGAAGATGAAATAGTACTTTGTAAGCCATTAAGTATCATAACATCAGCACTGGGGAGTGTAAAGAAGAAGCGTAACATAAGGGTTGGTGAGTCACCGCATCGGGGAGTTACTCTCCATCCAATAAAGTACCTATTCTCTCTTAAGAGAGAGGAGTTGGATGACACTTACTGTGAGCCCTTCCGTACCAGCGTCTTCCCTTCTGCAAGCTCCGCAGACGGCTTGAACAAGTGACTCTTCCATTTGCCTGCACCAGATGGGGAACAGGCTTGTGAGCATGGCTGGTGAGTGGTTTGGCCCCCAAACCCGCAGGCTTGCCAGTGGCAATGGTCTCCAAACACTGCTGAGCCCATCTGCCAAGGGGAGATGAGCGCGTGTCCATAAACAGAGCCTTCCCAGGATGTCCCATCTTCTGCTGGGGGGCTGTTTGCTGATACGAGCCATCAGACCAGACGGAGATGGATGAAGGCTTCAAGCCATATGCGAAATGGGCATGTTTTCGAGTACGGGGCCAAGGAAAGCACCATGCCTCTTGGCGATGCCATGGTCAGCAGCTAGTTCTGGTGGGACCTACCTCCAGCAGTGCAGGCAAACTCGGGTGAGAAACCCAGGGAAGTTTACCTTCTGCAGGAAGATGAAGGTGGTAGCAAGAAAAAGGCTTGGCCTTTTTCATCATGGTTATTTAAGTAAGGAGTTGTGTGGTCAGGCTGACGTGGTAGGACATCTCAGATGTGTGCTGACCTCTTTGGCTGTAGCTCTGCTTTTCCCCATGCACGTGCTCTGCTCTGCAAGCACTTTTTCGGGTGACCCGTGCAGCTGTGGCTACTTCTTTTGGATGAGACCTGTCCTAATGATGGTATCGTGATTATGGTATGATGATTACTTGCATCATTGCTTTGGAAGTAGTGCCAAAGGCTCACACTTGGTGTGGAGTCAAACATCTGCAGAAGAAAGCAGAAATGACAGCGCAGCACATCAGGTGGTCAGACGGGTGTAGTGCTTCTGTGAACATCATAGGCCATCCCTGGGATGGTGGTGGGAAATCACAGCCCTGTGCTTCACCCAGCATCCCAGGTGCATGCTGAGCACAAGCTCAAGGTATTCCCAGGACAAAAGTAGAACCAAGCTCTGCTTCATTTCTTCTTCTCAGTCCCCCTAGATGGACGAAAGACAAGAAGAGGAAATATCCCAAGAGCTTGAGCTTCTGCTGAGCTTGCACCAATTCCCTCGCATTGCCAACTCAAAGCCACCAGCAGTGGTTCAGCCCTGTGTTCGCCCAGGACCTGATATCCTCCATGGGGCCCCTTGCAGTCCTCAGAAACCTGGTGTCCCCTAATCCTGGAGAGCTTGCTGGCACTTCTGTGCAACCGCCTGGTTCCTTGTTGCTGCCAACAGCCTTGTTCAAAACATGTTAGATCAGGTTTGCAATTAAGTTCAGCAGGGGCCGGTTTATGACAGGTAATCACCGGGCTGTTGCTCATAGGTAGTGACAGACCTCACCAATCACAAATAATTTCGATGTCTACCTTGCCGCATGCCAGTTTGTATCTTCATTTCAGCTGCGATTTCCCTATTTGAGCTGACAGCAGCTCTCGCCATCTGGAGAGAGGTGTGCTTCTCCTTGGCTGAGCTGTTCAGCATGGAGCTACTGGAATATCATTAGTCAACATCAGAAACTGGGAAGACTCAGGTGTTTATTTCTCCACAAGCTGTTCTGGGATGTCTATAAATAGAAAGTGTGCTCTGAAGTGACCTGAGAGGAAAGCATGTTAGATGTCCATGGCTGGGTGACCTGAGAGCAAAAGGATGCTAAATATCCATGGTTTGGTGATCCAAGAAAAAAAAAGCATGCTAGACATCCACAGTCATTGGTCACTCTTTGGACTGAACTGGTCCAAAGCCACTGGTTAGACAAGTCCTTTCACTGGTTGTGGTGAGCTTTGCAACAAGACCTTAATTTCTACAGGTGAGGTTTTGCCATGAGCTTGAGCTAATGGTAGCAGTGCACGGAGAGTAATGGACTCTGCTTTTGGAAAATCTCCTGTCCTGACATGCCCTGGCCATACCTCCCACCCCATCTCTGGGCTGCTGTAGGGGTTTGTTTGGTTACATGACCCAATTTGGCCAAAGACTGCATTATTTCTGGAGGATATTTTCAGCCACAGCTGTGTGGTGCAGGTCCCTGAGCAGTCCCAGAGAGAGGAGAGGGGCAGAACAGAGGGCAGATGAGACTCCTGGTTTTGGGTATCAGGTTGTCTTGGAAATAACAACCTGCAGAGCCCATGCACAGAGTCTTCCTTGGGGTATAGAACTGTGGAATCATAGAATCACAGAATGGTTCAGGTTGGAAGGGACCTTAAAGACCATCTAGTTCCAACCCCCCTGCCCTGGGCAGGGACACCTCCCACCAGCCCAGCTTGCTCCAAGCCCCGTCCAACCTGGCCTTGAACACCTCCAGGGATGGGGCAGCCACAGCTTCTCTGGCCAACCTGAGCCAGTGCCTCACCGCCCTCATAGTGAAAAATTTCTTCTAATCTATTCTAAATTTACCCTCTGCCAGTTTGAAGCCATTCCCCCTCATCCTATCTCTACATGGACTTGTAAAAAGTCCCTCTCCAGCTTTCTGGAAGGCCCCCTTCAGATACTGGAAAGCTGAGCTTATTGGCTTGTCCAAGCCCGGTTGGCTTTAGAAGAGGTCTTTGCCTTGCAAATGTCCTGGCCAGAGTGAAGGTACCCTCTACAAGCCACATGGTAGTTGGGAAAAAGCTGTACCGTAAGTCTGCCCCCCTGGAGGTGACCAAGAGACTGCAGAATCCAAATGTCCATGGATTTCCTCTGCAGGGGAGGACAAGGTACCGAAAGATGGAGATGGAGACAAGGTGACCCACTGGAGCTTTGCCATCTCTGGTAGCAGACGTTCCAGGGCCTATTTCCATGATAATCTAAATATGGCTCTGTGAAAGCTAATCAGAAATATTCGTAACGACCTTGTGCCTGTAGGGGAATTTGGGCTTATTCAACGAGCAACATTTCACCGATATGTTTAATTTCAACAAATCGTTGTTTCAGGAAAAATCCCCAGAGTGGAGCGTTCTTGCAAAGTTGAAATGGTGCAGGCTCGTTTTTCTATTTGGATTGGCTTTGGGGGGTTTTAATTTAAGCATGTTATTATAAAATTTAAAAAAAGTCCCAAACCAGGCCAGAGTATTGTCCTCTCTAAATCAAAAGCAGAACAAGATCATTTGGCTTCCTGAAAAATTTTTAGAAATTATTCTGAACAGGAAAAAATACAGATATATAGAATTTCAGAAGGGAAAGGAAATAATTTTTTGTCTCTATCTGGGGTTGGCTGGGGAGAACTGAATGATTTTCCAGCATCAGCCGTGAGACCACGCAGACGCTTCCTCGGTGTGGATCGCTACTTGGTTCAGTGCAGAAGAGTGAATTATCTCAAGATATCTGTGTCCTTCTGGCTTTATTAAAGGCATCAAACAAGGAACTAACATTGTTGAACTAGTTTGTCAGGGAGAAGAAAACCTCCTAGAGCAGGAATATTGACAGAGTTTATAAACTCTGTCCTGACCTTACCTCCATCACATAAACTTGCTGGCTGAGTCAGGTCAATAAATCTGCTGCATCTCATTCAGGAAGGGAAATGATTATCCATCTCTCCGTAATGAAAGAGATTTTATTCTGAAGCCTGCCGTGTTGGTGATTTGCAGACCTTCCACGCGGCGGGGAGGGATTTAGACAGCAATAACGTGGCGGTGCGCCGGGGCGCAGCTGCGTGGCTCTTCCATGTCCCCGAAAAGGCACCGAAGTGATTTTGCGTTAATGCTGGCCACGGGAAGGAGAAGAAGCAGCAAGAAGAAAGATCTCAGCTGAGATCTAGAAACAGATGGGATATGGATGAGGCACGGAGAGATAAAGTGGAGAGCGTGCTGGTCCCAGAGCTGGGAAAAGGGATTTTGCACCAACGCGTAATAATCAAACACAATTATAGACAAAGGGCAGAGAAGGAGGGTCTGTTTGGAGATTCCTCATTAATCTCATTAAATAAAATGTTTTTGCACCTTTTGCAAAGGTTTCCCCCAGGACCTTTGGGGAATATAGCAGAAAGTGGAAGGTGCGCCCACCCAGCCTGGCAAAGCTGAGGTTAGACACGGGGACCTGAACCAAGGAGGTCTTCCCACGCTGGATGACACCTTCCTGGAGCAGAGAGGAAGAAGTAGGGCTAATCTTCTTCTTGACAGGAAGAACCGAGAGCTTATTTATGATGGACAGCAGCTTAGTGGAGCCATGTTTAAACAGCCTTATAAAGAGCAGAAGTGGTTCGAAAGCTCTGAATGAAAGCCAGTCAATCTTTTTATTTTTTTTAAAGCAGGCTCTAAGCAGAGTTTGGCTTTGGTGCATGGCAGATGGCTCAGGAGATGTTTCTCTGCTCTATACATAGTAATTTTTGACCTAAATCTACTTTTGCCTGTTCTACAGGAAGCACACGTATTTTTGCCATTGTGAGAGATTTCCAGAGCTCTTCCAGGACAGATCTTCTGGGAAAGGAGGGGGCAAAGCCACTGCCACCCCTTGGCAGGACAACAACCCATCCCAGAGTCCATACTGGGTGCTCTGCATTTACTAAGGCCAACAGCTTTCCCCTGTTGAGGACGTGGCTGCAATTGGGACAAATTTATTGCACCACTTGAACATCTTTATGCACCACTCTGATGTTTTGGTGACCATTTCTAGGGTGCAGCTCAAGGCTCTGGGAACAAAATGAGCTTGGATTCTGGTTCACCAGAAATACCTGAAGTGAAGCTACTTTGTCCCTGCAGGAGCACCTCCACAGCAATGTCATGACGTGAGAATGCCTTTGCTCTGGCCACAGAGAAGCTCAGACCAGCACCTGGCGAAATGTCTGCTTAAAAGCAAGATATATATGAAGAAGGTGGATCTCCGACTTCAGTGCAGCTGTATCCAAGATGAGCAAATCCACGATCTCAGTAGGAACTTTAAAACGTAATGCTTCTTGCCTGCAAGCACTGCCTTTTGGGCAGGTACCTCCAGGGGTTTATCTCCAGCCCTGGTTGCTCATCCACAGTGCCATGAGGAGCCTTAGAGGTGGGACAGGATCTGAGGCCACCTTCCTCAGGCACAGATGAGGTAGGGTTTATTTGAACCATCAATCCCCAAACCCCAAAGCAGGAGGGTGTTGTTACAGGGTCACCGGCAGTGCTCCTGGTGGGAGACCGGGACCAGTGGCCGAGGCTCACCCTGCGGCAGCCAGCAGCTATTTGCTTTCACCCTGCAGGCTTTCATCCCCTTACTTTTGCTGGCGTTTAAAGAAGGAAGAAGAAATGAAGTCATCAGGGATGCTGTAACTCAGGAATCCTTTCAATGTGCTAATGCGCTTGCATTAGTGCTAATGGGCACCACCACCAGCAGGCTCTCGGGAGGAGGGAGGATACAGAGCCGACCCACGCTGAATTCCTCTAATGCTTCCTTAATCCAACTGGTCTTTAAAAGTGTAATGAAAAGAGCTCCTGTTTACAAATAACCAGTACATCGCAGGGTTTTGTAGCCATCTTTGGACCTTCTTGCTCTTCGGTCGCTGCTGCTGAGACAACAGCCCCGGGGCTGCGGGTCCTTCCTCGCGCCGCATTACCAACTCCCACCCCCAAAATCGGACGTGTGTCCTGTTAAATGGCCAGGTTGCCTAAGCTTGGTCTGATGTACTGAAACAACATTTGCAAAGTGCAAATCCCGCTGCCAGTTATGTAACTGAATTATCCTTCCATATGCCAGACAGCAATTCTACAGTTAATTGATTTTAATCTAATCATTTGTAGCCAGCGACCAGTTTTAATCAACACTGCCCACCCCAGCCCATCATTTTGCGTGAGCCATCTTTCCAGCAATTCCTGTTTTTAATTATATGAAAGTCTGGTTACGTTTCATTAATTCTTGTCACATTACCACAACCCTCCATTTCCACATGCGGAGCCCAGCCACCTCGGCATCGTGATCCATTACAGCGTACAAACAAGAGCAGATCCTCGTTCCAGTTTCATTAGATTTTGCAGGCTAATCAGCAAGATTCAGAGGAGGCAGAACATGGTTAACCACCCCTTTTCCTCTCCCTCCTCTCCTCTCCGCAGCCGGAGCAAAGCCCCAGTCTGGCTCCAACATTGGAGACTTCTTGCCTGGTGGCATCTGGTGTGGGGGCATTTGAACCAGGGCAGAGACCAAAATAGCGTCTGTTTTGCAACACGCTTCATTTTCCCATGACGAAATGTACTCAGGACATCCCAGGTGAGGGGGAATATCCCGTTCATTTACACTAATCCCAGCTCTTATTAACAGCATCCTTGGGGATAGGCAAAGGGAAAGGCACAAAACCTTGCGCTGGTTGGGGTGCAAACACAGCCGTGAGTCACAACAAGGTGGAGGGTCTCCCTAGATGGTGGGTGATGGAGAGCAGGGACAGGGGAAGGAGGAAGAGGAGGAGGAGGAAGGGTGGGAACTGACCTCCAGGAGCATTCGAGAGGGCAACCTGCACGGCATGGACCAGGCAGTGCCTACAAGTGAAGGCGAGAGCTTGGATTTGGTGCAAGGCTGGAGAAGTGATTGTAAGTGGGGTCAGTGGGATGTATCTGGCTAGCGCTCAGCGTGTGATCTGTGCCAGGGCAAGAGGCAGGGGAGACAAAATTCCCCCCGTTCAGCCTGGTTTGGCTGACTCCAGAGGCTCAGAAATGGTGGCCCAGCACGTGGCCAAATTGAGTGGGCAAGGTGTCCTTGACCTGTTAGGAAAAGCCGAGTTTGGCCAGGAAAACTGCAAGCAGAGCTGGATTTTTAAGCAAGTTGGGGGGGGGTGTTTAAGCAGGGGCTCTTGGGTGTTCAGAGCTGTTGCTGGACTGGAGGTGTCTGCTCCAACCAGAGTCCAGACTCAGGTTCTGGCTTTGCATGATCTCAATACCATTGGTTTACTGAAATGTGATTCCCCCCAAAAAGCAGGCACCGGATCCCAGATGCACAAGTGGCCAGTGCCCCTGTACAGGAGACCCCAGCCTCTCCTTCCCTTCCATATAGCTCCGTACTCCCTCCCCGATTTCCAACAGGGACACAACCCCACGGGCTGACGGGGTGGTCCAGGTAGATCCCCAGAGATCAGACCCATCACTGTTCCCATGGTAGGGAACCCCCTTCCTGCTCCCGTCACTGACCCAAACGACCAAGTGACGGTGAAATGGAGAAACAGGCATCTTCCCAAGACTGGGGTTTGAGGGATGAGCAAAGCCATGGGAGGATTTTGGCTCTGGAAACACTCTACCTACAGGCTGCCCATTTGTCTGGGTGAGTCACCCCAGCCACGGGGTCCAGTTTGTTCCTACTTAAACAAAAAAATACCTAATAAAAATGAAGGATTACTCCATATCTAGTTGGAAACAACTGCAAACCCTGCTATTCATGTAGGAACGTGGATATTTCCTTTTCCCAAAGCATCTTTGCAAGGATCCACTTGCTGCAGCCTGCCCAGGGTTAGTGTGGGGGAAAGGAGATGCCAGGGGGTCTCACGGGGGTTGTCCCTGCATCCCTCCTGCCATCCTCCTGCGGATGTCGTGGGGATGTGGGGTGTGGAAGTGTCCTGGCTGTGGGGCTGGAGCATCTCTGTCTTCTTCTGTGTCTCCCTGGACAAAGTAGGGCAACCCCTCTGCTCAAGAAGCAATGCCAGCTCGAGAGGGACAGAAACCCCACGCACCCAAAACGGGCCAGAAAAGGGAAGCAATCGCTCCAAATAAGGAGGTGTCACATATAAATAATGTATTACCAGTGGAATGGTATAACGAGGCTTTTATGGACTACTAATAAAACAAACGGTAAAAGTCTCATTGCTGTCTAAGGTAACGCAGCCAGCACGAGGAAGTAATTTTGGCTCTGGGGACGACTTTGTGTTTAATCCTCCCTCTCACCATTTAGGCCAGTTTTATACAGATATGAATTATTGAATCCAGCCAAACCTGCCCTGTACTCCAGCTAGCCATGATCTCCGTTGCAGAAGACTTGTAGTAACACTAGTACATCCACAGCAATAAGGGGGTTTCTGTGTGTATATAAATGAGCTAAAATGATATATATAATAGCTAGACTGAGATTACAACCTTTGTGCTGGTAATTGTATAGATCATCCAACTTTCATAGCACCTCTACGTGTAATACGAACATTTTATACACATTCATTACGCTGTAGATAAACATTGCAGTCAATATTAATATTTAATTTCGAAGATTATCTAGCATAAGGCAAAATGGAGAGTACTCCAGTTGAGTCTTGACACTGGGGGCAGACTCCCAGCCATGAAAGCCTTGGTGGCTGGAGCAAGGTGGGGAGCACAGAAGCATTCTTGCCTTCCAAAGGGAGCTTTCTCCACATCCAAAGGAGAATGCATTACGGTGTCTGCCAAGCCCAGGATGATCTTGATAGGCCAGAGAGGCTCATCTGCTCTTTGTTGTAGAGAATCCTGCATGGCTGGAGTGTAGCTGTTGCAGGTGATTAGTGATGGAGACCGACTGGGTACAAGGGAAGAGGATGCTCGTGCAGGAGAAAGAAGTGCCTGGACCTCAGTGTCTTTGGGGGTTTTTGTGTTGGACACCAGAAAGCCCCATCTGTCTCCCTCCTCCCCTGCCTTTGCCAAATCCTCGCCAATCTCAGATTTACTGAAGCCACATGAACCCATTTTTGAAGCAGCACCCCTGGGGACCTGGTGACTCTCTGCTCGCACACCGATCTCCACGGACTGTGTCCACCCCAAACCTTCAGTCTTAGTCTCTGAAGAGGTGGCCAGAGCTGGTGAGGACCAGCAAACCCCTTGTGCTACAAGTCCGAGGGGCCAGATGGGTGGACAGCAGAGGGCTCTCGAGCCCTCAGCAAGAACAGACGCCCAGCTGGGAGGATGCTCAATGTGCGCTTGGCAGCTCTCTGAAACCCATTTGGGCAGGCTGCAATGAATCAGCTGCTGGAGAGAGCGATGGTGCTAATAAGAATTGACTTCTGCTGTGGAGGAACCTCGTTCCCCAGTGAAATGCCGCCCCTGTCGCTGCCAGAACGGTATGGTGTGATTAAGTACGGCCAGGTTTCCCTGCTAGTTCCACTTCTGCCTGGCTGTTTTGCTAAAGATTTTCTCAATAACTACCTGAGGAATTAAGCATCTTTTGAACACAAAAAGGGGGGAAAAAATGCCAGGTCCTCCCCTTCCCACCCCACTGTCCCTCCCTGCAGGGACTTGTCATCAATCTGCTTTTGGCTCCAATCTGAGCAGGGGAAGGAGAACCCCACCCCTCCCTTGGGATGGGTCGGGAAGAACCTGGAAAGTTATTTTGGTATTTCTAGTGGGAGTTGAGGGGGGGGGAGGGGGATACCAGACTGGGTTTTTCATCCTTCTCACATTCCCCATTGGAAAACAAAAAAAACCCACCAGATTTTTCCTCCTCTAATGCAGGAAAAATACCCAAAAAGAAGCAGTGGTGGGTTTCCCATACAGGGCTTGGGAGGGCTGACTCCCTTGGGACTCACATTTCCATGGGATCATCTACATCCCTTGTGAGCCTGCACCTCCACCGTGCTTTGAGTCCCATTCATATGAGACCAGGACAAAGAGATGTTTGCTTTACTTTTGAATGTCAATGGCTATTTCAGAGCCCAGGAGAGGGAATTGGGAAGCCCAGGCAGGAATTAGGCACTTTTCTGTGCAGGTTCTGCCCTGTGCAATGCTCAGAGATGCCTGCCGGTCCATTGCACCCACATCACGGGCAGCACCAAGGCTCTGTACACGTCCCCATCCCAGAATAAATCTGCCCCATGGGATGAGGTTGCAGCAATCACATAGATTAACACAATTTCCCGGGGCCATATCCCTGCCCTGGCTGGGTGAAGGTGGCAGAAGCTGAGGGTTATCTGCGCCTTTGCAAAGCGGGGAAGGAAATTGCCAATAACACCTTGCTCCTTGCCACCGCTGGCATCTATTGTGGAGATTTGCCTTTCTCATTTATGTGTAAATAAGCCCTTTTCTTTCTGAAACCGAGCAGGTTCTGCAAGTAGCTCCGGGTACGGAGCTCATCCCGTACCAGGGCTGTGAGCTGAGGACTCTGAACGTGCAGAGGGAGTTTGGGAGAACAAAGGGCTTTCAAAAAACCTCGTGTCTGCCTAATCCCATATGACCTGACATCATCCTCAGCGTGGAGAACAAGGTGGCGGAGCCTGGCTGCCGCATAGCACACCTATTAAATTGTGTCCGCTCCGTCATGAATTATGTATCTTTGCATTTCCATTTCACCGCCGCTGCTTGTTTGATGAAATTCTCCTCTGTTGATAAGGATTAAGCCACCTTCTTCAAAGCACAGCGCTGAAGCAGCCCTGTGTTTAATAAGCCGGAGGGAGAGGGTGTTGCGTTCCTGGGGAAGGGTTTCTACTGCGGCGCTCCAAGGCTGCAGCATCGTCTTCTGGTGCCTCTCAGAAGCTGGGATAAGAGGCGAATGCAAACCAAGGGTGGGCACCCAAGTGCAAAAGGTTTGGCAGAGGTGAGGGGGGGTGTTTTGTGCGGTATGCAATGTGTGGAGGTGGGCTGAGGGCTGGCGGGCCTCATCCTGGGTCTTCCTTGTCAAAACACCAGTACCTGATGGTGGTTCAGATGCCCTGTAACATCCAGCCCACCACCCAGCAGACCCTCCAGGAGCACAGAGGCTTCCCCTGGGTTGTGTACCCAACCTGCTAGCCCTGCATGGTGAGCAGAGGTGATGTTTAGCTGCCTGCTCTCTCCTCCTCATCAAACCTTGCAGACAAGAGGGAAGCAGTCTACTCAGATATTGAAACCTGAGAGGCCGGCACAAAAACAATCACAACCTCCGTCTTCAGCTCGTCTTTTGTCTTTTCCCTGGGGAGAAGAGCCTAGTGTCCCTACAAAAGGCATGGCTGCACTTCAGACGGGGGGCCAAGACTGCCTCTAAGCCACCATGAGACACAGAACCGATTGCAACAGCTCATGGGTTAAACCTATGAGATGTCATGCAGCCATTTGCAAATATTGGTCAGAGTCAAATACAAACAGCAGAGCGCATGTGGACCTGCTGCTCTCTTCAGTGACAGAAGCCAGGGAGGGTTTGTCCTGCTTAAACACTGTCGGGAGAAGAAGAAGGTGTGTGCATGTCTGGCTTGGACATATTTGTAAGGTGTGTCATGTCCGAAAAAGGGCTCAAGGATGGTCCAGTTGCCTGTCCTCAAGAGTTTTCCCCGGACACTTTAAGATCCCAGTGCGCAAAGGCAGGAACGTTTCTATAGCAGATACTACCAAGAAAGCTTTCCACCAGGTAAGAGGTTGGAGGGTACCCAGAGAAAGGAGAAAATAGGGTCAGACTCAGGAAACATTAGCAAAAGCAAGAGCATTTTTGTGGAAAATGGTGATCACTTGTGAAATCGAGAGATCAGGAGGGTTCTTGGGAGCCAAGTGTTAAGATCGTGGTGTTAAAGCAGCAAGCACACGTCCCATCTGGGAGGCAGGTGCTGTGCATCCTTGGAGCAGGATGCTCTGGCAGGGATGGGCACCCATCCACTCCTGCAAGAAGTCACGCAGTCTCTTCCATCAGCTTGGCAGCTTCCATCCCAAAAGCTGTTAATAGGCTTTTTGGGGGGGATTTTGTCCCAATACTCTATCTGGAGTAAAAGAAGAAGCCACCACCTGCCATGAGGGTCTTACAGTGGAGAGAAACAGAAGGTAAGAGTGGAGAAGAAACAATTAAACCAGGCTTGACTTCACCCTTCAGGGCAGTGGTGGCCCAGGGGCAGAGGACACATCTCCTGCCTCCTCGTTCCCCTCAGAGCAGATGTTCCCAATGAGCAGCCAGGGTCCGCAGAGGGCTCAAGAGTCTGGAGGTGCAAGTGGAAGTGGGAATCTCTGGGAATGGCTCCCTCATCCACACCACAGCACTTAACTTCTGCGGGATAGATAATTATTCCTTCCTTGAGCGTGCATCTTCCCTCCTTCCCACCAGCTAAGGTCCCCTGCTTATCCCTTC
>RSEF01000001.1:220112749-220127338 GCA_003993805.1 Himantopus leucocephalus | reverse complement strand
CCCAGAACTGGACACAATACTCCAGATGCAGCCTCACCAGGGCCGAGTAGAGAGGGAGGATGACCTCCCTCGGCCTGCTGGCCACACTCTTGATGCACCCCAGGATGCTATTGGCCTTCTTGGTCACCAGGGCACATTGCTGGCTCAAAGATCTTCCTCTTTTTGCCTAATAGACCCAAACTGGTGGCGGGAGAGGGAGAAGTGCTGCAATACTGCTCTCCAACTACAGTGAAATCTGTTTGAAAATGGGCTGCAATATGTTATCGAAAGACTGCTGAGTGCTGATAAGTTGCTTTCATGTTACTGTGCCAGCACTGCAATATGGGAATTGGAACAACATGAGTAATGTCACCGGAATGCAGTGCTGCCACAGGTCTGTTTTGATGGGGTCTCATGATTAATGGGTTGATCTTTATCTAGAACGTCATTGGGAGTAGCAGGTTTTGGTCATGGGGTTGAGTGGCCGTGTCTCTTCTTTAGGAGCCGCTACCCTGTTCTGAGGTCTGACTATCAGCCTGACTCATGTCTGGAGTAGAAATGTGTTCTCTTGGATGCCTGCTGGTCTCTTTTGGGGTGAAAAGGGGGAAAGGAAAAGGGACAGTTTATAGCTGGAGGTTCACGCATGTCTGCCTAGATCTGAGACGTAGTACCAGTAGAATATCCATCACACGTGGGATATGGCTAGAACTGGTTATTAAAGGATATTGTGTGCTTCAGCGATTTCATTTCTGTGAAAAGTGCAGTGGATTATTACAGTGGGAATAGTTATAAGGAATTTATATTTGAATATATTTCTTGGATGTATTGTGCTCTATTGTTTTTTAAAATATTTACAAATTATTTAATAGCTTCAGGGGTGGTTTGTCCATTGGTTTTTGTGGTTTAGGTTTTTTTTTTTTTTTTAAAACTGTGCGTAGGCCTCTTCTTTGCAGAAAAAACTTTATTTCTTGAAGCAGGCCTCACCTATTTCTCCATGCTTTGTTGTCTAAAGAAAAATAAGCTTGGAATTGAAAAGCACCTCCAGGAGTATTTTAGGCTACCTGTACATGAGGGGTCAAGTTCTAATGTGAATCATGGTGATAGAAGATACAAAAATACTAATTAGCCAAGGCATTTTCTTTGTGCTGTACTTTAACCAAGCTCATGATATAGCCAAGTGTATTCCCCATAAACTGCTCCTGCCAAAATTTGAACTTACATAAGGAATAGTGGTGAAGAAGGATATATGTGCAGGTGTTTCTGTGACTGTGGCTTTGATTATTTTGGGGTACATTTAAAAGCATCATTCTGTAGCAGCCAGGTGGCATAGAACAGTTGTTGGAAACTTGTATGCATACAATTTATCTTTTGGGGGGATGAGGTGAGTTGATACAAGGGGAAGAGGGCAGAAACAGTGAGAAGTTGTGAAAGAAAGGCGATGGAAGAATGTGAGGACTTTACATTGTGTCACCTCATGCCTGCTTCTTCGTATAATAATACAAGGCCAGCTGCATTTCATTAAGTGTTTCAGAAAAGGCTGCAAGTGGGTTCAGGAGCTGTACACTCTTATTTCTTTTAAGCAGCAGCAGCAACTTCCTGCATTCCTACATCACAGTTCATGTAAAGGAAGTTAGGGACAGCGAGATGGTCTGTGTTACCTTGACTACAAAATGATAATTCCTCATTTTATTTCCATATTGCTGCTGTTCAGAGCAAGTTTCCTTTGCACTGGTGGAAATAGCTGGGCTTTCTGACCATGAATAGGAAGTGGATTATGTTTTCTGATGCAAACCCTTGCTTTATTCTCAGATAAACACAGAACATGACTTCTTTCACTTGTAGATGCATAGATGATAGAACCCATTAAGTCAGTTAGCAGTTTGGCAACAGTAAGAAGCAGTGGTCATGAGATTGTGTGTATGTGTGTGTAAACAATGTCACAGTTGTAAATCATAATATACACAAAATTAAATGGAAATATATACATACAGAAGAAGTACAAAAATGCTTGAGAATATAATCTTTTTGGTGTCTCGATATATGTAGCTAAATAGTGGCAGGTAAGCCTAGCCACAAATGGAATTTATCATTGAGACATTCTTATTTGTCAGCAAAAGTATGAATTGTTTAGTCTCGGGATCTGTATGAAACTTATCAGGTGTGCCAGAGCTCTGAACTTGGTGTGAATTTGAACCGGGACAAAGCATAGATAACTTTACTGTGGAACTAATTACAGGAGACAGCTTTCATTCTAGAGTTTATTTGATGCCAAGATCTGGCTTAGATGTCCTGTGAAGATGCATAATAGGTAGCATGTAACAGGGGAAAAATCATTCTTATCCTTTCCTCTTCCTTGCACTGATAAAGAAAAAATCACTGTACAAAAGAAATCAATGCTGCAGTAACAGTATAATTAACTACATTAACATCTGCTAACAGTCATGGAAGAAAAGGTGGTTTTCATTAAAAAAAACAAACAACAAAACACAACCAAAACAAAACTCCAAAACATTGCCGTCATAATATTCATAATAGAGGGTGTGTATCTGAACACTATTTTGTCCTGTAGAGTCAAGACAATACAATATGCTGAGAAATCATTGAGGGAAATATTTGATTACATCAATGAAAGAACATGAAGGTCTAGTTAGAGCAAGGGAGATGTGCTTAGGTTTTATTCAGATGAAATCTAGAAGAACATATCTGCACAAATATATGGACATGCATGTATATATTTTTCTGTTTCATGGCATGTATTCTAATGTTCTGCTTTTACCCTTTCTTCATCTTACCCGTTTTTGTTTATGGATACAAAGAAGAAAAGCTTTTGTACATTGTGATAAATATTAAAAAAAAGGCAGTTATTGAAGTTGGAGGAGATTGTCAGGGCTTGGGTGCACAGGTTCTGGAGAGGAAAGCAAACTAAGGCATACTGGGACCCTAATGAGTAGGTTGAAAGAAGTTTGTTATTTGTGTCCCCCTTCAGAGGCTTGCTAGTTCAGTTCAGTTATGGTTTGTGACCTGTAGCTGCTTGAGTAAATACTTGGATTTACTTCTAAGGTAGAGATTAGCCAGACCGCATTAAATGTCAAATGAAATCTAGAACCCTTGGGGAATAAAGAAGTTTTACAAAATTGGGTGGTAAAGAACAGTGTGTATCGGTTTGGACTGACAAAACACGCTGTTAGTAATAGCTGCCCAGAAAGACATCAGAGGAACTTCTTACTTTAAAGAGCTAGACAGAAAGAATTGTGGCTTTCCAGCAGTCTGTGAGAACCTGGCACAGAATACTGCCTTCACATCACAAATCACCACAGAAACTAAAAGGGTAAAGATGGGCAGAATTAAATACTTGCTGAGAGGAATCTAAGCACCTGGAAAACACAGTATGAAAGTTGCCAAAGATGCATATGGTGCCTTAAAAATTCAGCAAACAGACACATATAGATTCTCTTTTAGCATAACCCGCTCTAATTGGGAAAGCTTCTGTAAATACTTCTGTAATCTCCAATAATACTGTATTAGAACCTGAAGAGAAATCAAGGTGAAAGGAGACATGCCATGTAATGTTGGGGGAGGGTGCATCTTGTTTATATTTTTAGAAAGGCATTTTGTACTGTGTACCACTGTTGCATCATAGTCGGGGAATTGTTTGGTATTTAAAAACTGCAGCTTTTTAAAGATATCTAGTGACATATAAGATACATTCTTACCTTTCACTATAAATATAAAATATGTCTAGTGAAGGGTAGGGATAAAAGCATTTTTTAATATTTTGTCTCAGCTTATCATGTTATACATATGTCATATATCAGAAAATTCAGTGTGGGGGAAAGGTGTAAAATCTGAGTCACTGCAGAAGCAAAATTTCAAGGAGCTTAATGCTCAAGTTAGGGAGACAGAATGCTTAAGAGACTTGCTAATGCGCAAGAATTCTGAAAGCACTGTCACAGGCCGTCACAAATATTTTAATATATTTTGAAGCTCTGGTGATAGCGAAGTTAGAATACCTGTTTTTTAGAAAAAGTGTTATATTGTTGTTATTGCAAACGATCCAGGCAATTTTAGTCTTCTTATTTTGACTGCAGCAACAAGCAAGATTTTGGCATGAATCTTGAAGGAGGAAATTATGTTAGTTATTTGGTATATGATAAATGGGTAAAGAAAAATGGAACAAAATGCAGCATGATTTTAGCAAAGATCAATAAGACTACATTGATAGCTTTTTATGATAGCTGCTTTCTAGACAAAGCAAGAGTGGTAGGAAGGAATTTATCTGGGTTTCCATAGAAAATAGCAACACTGCGAGTCACTTACTGGAAGAAGAAAATGACTGGTGGCTTTGATAAGGAACATTGTCATGTTACTTCTCATCCACCAAAAAGGTCTACTTCGACCTAGTGTTGTGATAGGCTTGGTCAGGCTGTGGAAGTTTATTGCATGACTAATGCAAAAGCAGAGCTGGGTCCTGACTTTTGTCCTCACATTAGTGTTTGCAGGACTCAACCTTTTCATCACCAAGAGAAATTTTCAGTAAACTTTGGGCTTTCTGTATTATAATACAAATTTCAAAATTATGAACTGGACTGGCATCATGAGTTCATTCATCAGGACCAAAGTTTGCATTAATCAGTTTTTGACCTGACTGCTTCAGCTTTTTCCAGCATGATTTGTGCAAGTATGGCATATGGTTAAGTAATCTTTTAACAGACCGTTGGGGGTATACTGAAATTGGTGTTGTTGCCATGTCTCATAGCCAGCAAAAGCAGAGCAAGCTGTCTTAAAATACAGCTGCTTGGTTCAATCATGGGACACTATGGATAAAGAGTGAGACGGGGTTTTTTTTAAAGCTGTTTGTTTGTAACATCCTTTCGGGGGTGGCTTTTTACTTCATTAAATCTGGGGTCTTTCCTTGTCATCATTGTTTTTTGGGAATCCCATTTTCAAATTTTTGCCAGACCTCTTGCTTGGTGGTTTTTCCACTTTTTTTTTGTGTCTCTTTTCACACTTTTTTATGTAACCAGGCTGTGAGAAAACTGTCATGTGGTTTTAGGAAAGTTTTTTTAGGGTTTAGGTTTTAGGAAAGTACCTGCCAAAGAAAATTCAATCCCTCTTAAAAAAAAAAAAAAAATCACAAAAAAGGCAACCCCCCTTCCCCAAAACCCAGCCAAAACAACCTGACAGGATGAGAGATCTGAAACAGTTTCCTAATCTAAATCAGCAGAGGATTAGAAACTCTGCAATGGAAAAGAACAATAAGTGAAGTCTCTAATCCTGGAATATTGGGCGTAATCTCCCAGGTCAAGCTTCAGGCAAATAAGAGACTAAATTAATTTGTTATTTTTTAGTGCAAATGTATAATTAATATGCATTTATGTAAGACTTGGGCTTGTTATTTGAAGAGAAAAAGAGATGGCTAGAGTACTGATTTCCAGTTCTTTTTCATTCTCCAGGTTCCACATGCACCTTTGACCTCTTCTTTCTCAGCAGTCATGTGTTGCATATTATATTTAGGCCAACTGGTACAGGTTAGCTGAAAAAATTGAAATTTGAAAACATTATGATATGAAAGGAAATATTAAAGAAATGTAACACTTTTGATCCTTGAAATATTAATTTTATATGTGGAATAGCAGTCACTCAGTGCTTTGTATATTTGAGACCTAGGAAAGTATATTAAACAGTAGAAAGGTGAAAATGAAGTGTGATTCATTTGCCCCTGGGAAATGGTTCAGCAAGCTTTTGCTGTGGAGTTTGCGGGAATACGATGAATGAATAAAACTTGTACTGTAAAGTATTTAAGAAAAGACCTGTATTTGCAATTAGTAGCTCATCTACAAGTAAGCATATATGGAAGTCTTTGCAGTATTTCTGTCTCTTGGACATGTTTGTCCTCTTTTGACATTCTGGGGAACATTTGGTGTTGCACAGTTCAGGTGCTTTGCCGGATGATTTAGGCCTGACTTAGCTGTGACCTTGATGGTAGTATATGTAGAAAAGGAGACACGAAAAAAATTGGCAGGAGGGAATGTTTTAGGGATATATATGGCAGCAGATATCTGAACTATAGTATTTCCTAACTTTTGAGTGCTGTAGAAAACGGCTTTTCTTTTTCCCCATTTTTTGCTCTTTTTTTTTTAAATTTATATTACTGTGTTCACAGTTGTAATCCTTTGTGAATTGAAAAACCTTAATAAGACTACAATTGCCTCTTTATATTTTGCAAGACTAGTAAAAAATGTATTCTAAACGGAAATACATCACTTTGTACATCTCTTAGTCCTTTTCCTTTTTTTCCTGTCCTAACTCCCAAAGATAGACTATAGTACTTTTGGCTTCAAAGCTTGTGAAATCTCTTTGCTGTGTAAGCATTTATGATCTCATTGAAGGGGGGGGGGGCTAGTAAACTGGAGAAAAGAAGGCAAGCTGATTTCAGTTTTTGAAGATGTCAGCAGTACATGCATGAGTCACTGTTAACCCTTGATGTGACTCTGAGTAGGGTGTTCAGGACTGGTATGACCCCGAAGCCGTTCATTCTGCATTGGGAAAAATTAAAACTGAAGGTCTGTCTCCAGTCTGTATGGGTTAAGATGTGCTGATGCAGCTTCTGTGCTAATGGTGAAAATGTGGTATAGCGGTCTGGTTGTTAGGAGAGAGAAATGCAGGAGACCGGCAGAAGGGGGAGCTTTTAGAGTATAACTTATTCAAATCATTAGTCTCAGCTCCTGCTCACTGACAGCTGTGCTCCCGGGCTTTTGCGAATGGAGTGTAAGGAGGATAGGAGACACATCTTTAAAGATAAACGTGAGGTTATAACGGCACGATCCCCAGGGAAACAATATTGCAAGCTCTGCGTGCAGTGAGGCCCTGCACTACAGCATGTGTGGCTTTTTAGTATGTCTGTGACTACTGTAGTTTTCTCCTGTTTCTCTCTTCCATGTGTGCCTCTCCCTCCCCTCAACAATTAAGCAAATCTAAAGCCAACAACAACATGCTTATGGTATTGCTAGTGCTTAAGGATTTTATTGCTCAACTTGGTGCTCTTTGAAAGGTTGGTCTTAAGCAGATTGGATGGGAAAAGACCTGTAATGTCAATTCATTGAGGTGGGATTTCCCTGTATTTCTCTGTGGACACTACTGAAAGTGCTTTCAACATTATCAATAATACCACAGGCACACCTGCATTTCAGAAGAGGAGAAAAAAGGTTGCCCTGGAATATAAGGTAAGTGTAACAGAAAGACCAAACATGTTTCCTTCTAAAATAGGGAACCTCTCCCATCAAAAGTGATGCATAGGCCAGGTCATGACGAATAAGGTTGTTCAGATTATCAGTACTGACGGCCATGGTCTGTTGCAGTTGGGGCTATATGGAAGGAGGCACAATGAATGCACACAGACACCTGTACAGGCCAAGGGGAGTGGGATTATGATATTAAATTATTATATGCATATTATATAATATATATAATAGTTAATAATGAAATATTGTACAATATTAGATGAAACAATGCTTGTAGAATGACTTTTGGTGACGTAGGCTTCCTTTCTCCTTCCACCTTGCACTTGAGTAAATATCATTGCAGTAAGTCTAGAACTGAAAATGATCATTCAAAAATACAATTACCTGCATTTTTCAAAAAGGGATATAGTATGAATGGAAACGATACTGGGACTTGTGAATTTTTATTCTGCAGTGAATCATCTTACATGTTCTACTGTTGTTGCCAGAGGTGGATTTGAAGAACAATGTTACTCAGGTCTTGGTCATAGTGATAGGATGAAGACCTATAATGTCATACAGGAGATCAGAGGATCGTAGTGCTTCATCTTAATGAGAACGGGAGGAAGAAGTAGATGACGTGGAGGTGGAGAACGTGGAATTTGGAAGCTAAGTCAGCAGGCCTAGACTGAACTACAGCAGCAGAAATATCACAAAATATCCGTAGAAGGCCAGAGTACCTGATACTTCCAAACTTAATTTCATGTTCCCATTCTTTTAGTTAATTAATTGTGTAATCCTTTGTAAGAAAAGAAGAAAGAAAACTCTTTTTATCCCTTACTGGGATTTAATAAGTCATTCTAAGCTCCTAAAAAATAACTTATTAGTTTATAGTCGCCTTAATTGCTGGAGGGTTTTGGCAAGATCCTCAGAATACTGATTTGATCTAAGGGTGAAACTTAACTGCAGTTTTTCTCTAATTTAAAACTTGGTGCGCTTCCCATCCCCCACCAAACTAATACTTCGGGGAATGGTAAGAATGGGCTCCAGGAACTTCATGACTTTGGATTTCTGGGAAGAAAATTAGTTTAAAATATAAAAAATTGGAACTTTTTTAACGTTTTAGGGGGGAAAAAAAAAGAGTGCTGAAAGTTCTTTGTTCTTTACTATTTTCATGGCATGTACAGGCAACCAAAAGAAATTGCTTTACCATTGCATTTAAATCCATGTAACAGAAATCATTTAATAATTATGAAATCATTAATAATTTAATTATTCTGGGTTACTTGCAACCATCTTCACCTGTTACCTCATATTTGTAACTTACATGAGGTGATTAATGATGCCGGAGGAAAAAGGCTGTTCTTGCATTTTATTTATAAACGAAAGATGAAAAATTGTAGCTCAAAATCTTGCAGTTGAAGTTGACTGGAATTTAGCCTATGCATTAAATATGGCTGTGATTTGGGTTTTGCTGTTTAAGATAGAATAGATTCAGGGATTAATATTGTACAGTCAATTTCACGCCTATAGGCACAAAGTCATTTTAATTTGAATTCATTCCAAGCATGTGCAGTGCAGATAGATGGGGTGCTGGCAAACCATTTCTGTTTCGAAACAGAAGTATTGAAAGCCTGTGTAGGTCAAAGAGGTGTTTTGCTATACCTAAACACAAATATAACATTTGTCTTGCCTTGAATCAAAATCATAACTGTGATTCCTGATGAGAGGAATGAACGTCTCTTGCTTTGACATCAGTGCGGGTGCAGGTAGGGTTAGAGGGCAGTGAGGCAGGGGTGAATTTGGCACCAGCCTCCCTGGGACACAGAGGACTTTGGAGCTGGAATGTTTCCGCTGTAGTGACAATTGGCTTTTACCTGAAAATAGGTGAAAGAGAAATATCAGATGCCCTTAACAAGGGAGAAACTACTTCATGGTAAGCAGTGGCTTTCAAATGTTGTTCTCCCATGTAAAATAGCTTTAGCTATTTACTTCCTCACTCCCCTTTAAGGAAAATATGTATCGTCCTTTTTACAACTTTGGCTGTTTTTTATGTTCGATGAGGGGTGGGTGGTTCCGACACTTGTAATGGCGACTCAGTTTCATAAGCCCTAGCTGGTTAGGTACACAGCTTCAGTGGTTTAACAGTCTGTTCTAAATATATTGCCCGGTAAGTGCTTTAAACGTATAACCCATTTACTGTTGATACAGAGATTTTTTTTCACAGCTGCTTGCAGTGAAGCTATTTCTGTATGCATTGAAAATTGAACTTTTTTCAGCTTGCGTTTTGTAAAATGTGTTAACTGAACTGGCAAAAAGTATTTCTGTAATTCAAATTTCTGTGTCTTTCCTCAGGTCTCCATAGCAATTGTAAGGAACACACAAGCTGTGTTAGAGCACAGCCGTATCCGAACATTATTACCTTTGTGTTGAGAACCTTTAATTTTTTAACTCAACGTATATTTGATGCAAAGGAGAGCTTAATCGTACTAAAGTTAGAGTTAAATGATTGATTCTGTTAGGTTAAGTAGTACTAGCTAATGTCATCAAATAATTTTTACTACCCTATTTGTTCCAAGACTGATAATACACTGGAGAGAATGCTTAAGGCCCAGATGGACAACGTGGCATAAGTAATGCTGAGTACAGTAAGAGAAATTAAGTTCATTAATGACTTTTTACATATATACTTATTCTATGTTGTCTGAATGCTAAAGTGTGTTTAAGCAATAGTTAATAATCACTAAGAAACAATAGTTAATAACCACTATACAAATTCAACTGCAAGTGGATGGCAACTAAGATTCTGAACTAAGTATTTGATCTTTAACAAGACTGTTAAGAAGTGCTACAAGAATTAGCAAATGAATCAAGGGATTAAGGAAAAAAAAGGCCTCGTTTCCTGTTTTTTCACTTACGGTTATTAGTCATGTAAATTGCGTTAAAGCAAAAAAAGGGTGAAGGGGCTATTCTGTTTCTGGTTGTCTAGGAGAAGACTCTTTAAACATGACAAGATTATTTAAATATGGAAAAATGCAGACCAAAAAAATATAGATATATCAAGTCTGACATTGAAAAGCCATGGCTGACATTTGAATATTCAATATAGCATGAAGAAATGTGTCGTTTTCTTGCATGGTCCTATTTTTTGTATGTGTGTGCAGAGTGCTCTTCCTCTGGTGTATTTTCTTCCTATTATTTTATTCTTCTGTGAATTTTAGATAAATCTAAAGCGTTGACTTCCCCATTCATCCTCATCACTTGCAGTTTCTCGTTTAACTAGATGACTTACCATCTTGCTGAACTTTACTCAGTGATATGAGGTGCTAAGATGGTAATATGATGTCCTTTGCCCCAGAAATGCTAGCAGAAATACTACCAATTGATGCTCTGGTGTCAGTGTGATGCCAGCCTTGTATTCTTATTTTTCTCTAAAACTTGCTTATATAGCTTAATCTCAGTACTTATAGCTAGGAGAATTCATTCATTGCATTAAGAGGGTAGTAGCTTGGGGTTTTTTTCAGTCATCTTTTACAACACCACTGAGCATTGGCAACTACAACCCCAAAGAAAAAATATTAAAACAAATCACAAAAACGTCTGTCAGCAGATAGCTCCCTATTTGTGCTTCGCTTCCGTGATTTCGTACTATTGCCTTTCTTCATGTAGGGGATTGCTCTACATTGCTGCAACCATGGGTAAACTGTTAAAAATTGAAGTCAGTAAGAAAGCCTGTCTTCAATTAATTAATGACTTTGAAGATTTAATGGCTGAAATGTATCTTTAGCTAAATAGAGTGATATGTTGAATAAGCAATTACGTTATCATCACCTTATAGGTGGTGAAACCAAGGAACAGAGGCAAATTAATTAGCAAACATAACAAAACCTGTGTATCTTACAAGTTTATCCCCTTGAATGTACTGTATTGTATCTAATAAAAGGCTAGGAAACTTGGTCTAATAATTCAGAATTATAAGATCTTTAGATGTGTAGAGGAAATTCTTAGAAATAACAGGTATTAATGTTTAATGTATTCTTTATTTTAGGCTGTATTGCCACGTGAAGTTAAAACAATACAGAAACTTTGGGCAAAATGTCCCTTACAGTATCTTCTTAAAATTGCATCCAGATGTTTAAAAAAAAATCTTTTTAGTATATTCAAAAAGCCTGGGAAATTTTGCAAAAATTTTTTTTGAAAAAAATCAACATTCAAACAGAAACCTTGCATTTGTATGTAAAAAGCCCAATATTATTATTGTTATTTTTATTATTATTACTACTTTAAATGACACCAAAACGCTTTCTCAATTTTCTGGAAAATACCTTTGTCTTCCAGGGAGTGGGTGGAAAAAACAGACTATAGAAACTGATTTAGGTACAAATTATATTCACAGCTAGTTTATACTAAAACATGAAATTAACTTTATTATTCCGTCTGCCTTTTCTCTTCCAGTAGATCTATTTCCTATCTTTATTTATATCCCGTAAATCTGAACTTTGGCATCTTTTGAAATTTTAGAGCTTAATCACGAATTTAATATTCTTACAATGTACTTTACTACAGCCTGTGTATATAACTAATTTTTGTAGTCTCTTTCTGGCTAACTGCACACAGCACAAAGGTCTTTCAAACCTCTAGCATTGTCTCTGTAATATACTTTATAACATAGGCCCTCCTTTCATGCTCTGGTGAGATAACAAAGAAAACACTTTGATCATGCAATCTGGCCCTGTAATAGGAATAAGTCTCTCGTCTCATTCTTCAAAAGTTTTACTTCTCTGAATTGCTGCTTGTGGCACCACATTTTAGTTTGGAGCACTTTGCTGCTCTGGAGCTGTATTAAACATAATTTTAAACAGAATAGTTTTCAGGGTTTTTTTGTTGTTATTCTTTTATGGAGAGTTTATCCAAAGAAATAGAGCACAATTTCTTAAAGACTATGATCACTTTATGATTCAAAAAACAAGGTCTTATTCCAAGAGTTGGGAGTCTTGATTCTATAATAACTTTGTGTGACACCCTTGGAAAAAGTTACTTCAATTCTTGGTAATATCTTGGTTTTCCCATCAGGACAATTGTATAATATAAATAAATAGGAAATTGTTGCTGCAACAGCATCTCATGGTTTTTGTTCCTACCCCATAGTGCAGCCAACACAATGTATATTTCCTTAAATATCCTAATCAATCAGGCTACAGATTAGTTCAAATTATGACATAGGATATTTTGTATTAAAGACTTGTTATCAGCTACTTTTCTCAAGTATTCTTTTATAATTTCATATTTTTACTTCTAAGAGTTTAGATTTTCAATACACATTGTAATTCCTAAATCTTTGTGTCCCGTAGATAGCTACAAATTCTAATTGATCTGTGTTATCACCTTGGCAGGACGAACTCTGCTGGAAAAGCTCTTCAGCCAGCAGGAAAATGCACCACAAGAAGAAGCAGAAAAACTGTGTTCTCGTATTATTGCAATGGGTCTTTTGCTTCCATTCACTGACTGCTTCAGAGAACCATGCAATCAGAGTGCTCAGCAAAGCACACCCACATTTGATGTAAGTACTGAAAAGGTTATCTTTTGTCTGTTTTGACAAGCGGGGCATGATTTATCAATGGTTTATCAGTCCTGAGAGAGTTCTGTTAGTCGTTTTAATGAAAATTGCCCTTATGAGAGTGGCCAACTATTTTTCTGATCTCAAGTGTGTACACCTCTGTATCCAAGTAAGCGTAAGTTTTAAAAAATTCTCCCATAACTTAATTTCTTTACTTTTTAACTCATGTCTTAGTCTGCTATACAGTTCTTTATCTGTTGTTTTAATGAAGTCTTTTTCTTTGAATCAAAGCACTCTACAGGACTACCAACATTTCAATCCAATAGCTGTTTTACCAAAAATATAAATTAAAGGAACAACAGAAAACAGCGTGTCACAAAACTTTACAGAACTCAACCGGGATGTCTATGCTAGATAATTTTTTCCTCCTGAAAGACTTTTGATACAAAGTAGTTCAGGGTTTAGTGCAAATTTTCTCGCATTCCAGCTACAGCGTTATCTGTGCCTTTGGGCTGTCTGGCCAGAGTGCTGTTATCGGTCGTGTTTGCATGCCCTTACAAAACTGTGGTGCAGGCTTTGCCCAATGTACTACTTCTTCCTCTTGGATAATGAGTTTAACAAGAGGATGTCTTTCTACTGTACAATACTGTACAACCCATGAACTTTTGCAGTGAACTGATTTTTTGTGATCCTTGCCATTAAATTTTATCTTTGACAATTCTTTGTCCTCATTTATGTGACTTAAGATAATCCGGATTTTTCTCTTCACTAATTAGATTCAAAATAATGTACAAATATTAACTAATCTACTTAATATCTCAAAAAATGATTGGCATAGTTATGAGAGAACATGAGTCTTTTTAACTCTCTAAATCTTTCTCATCTTCCCTGAAGAATAGTTAACACAACTGCTGATGGGAAAATGGGTAGAATAAATTTGTCTGATGAATTCTTAAAACAAACAAGCTTTCCTAGATAACCTAGCTTATCTACAAAATCATTCCATGGTCCCTCTAACAATATTCAACAAGTATGTTTTTTTAAAAAACAATGTTTAAAACATTTTCAAACTGTTTTTTGAAAATAATTGAAAAATGGGGTGTGACTATAAAACTGAGGTTATTCAGACAACTTAAAATCACACATCATCTGAAAGTGTTTATGGTTAAATATACTCAAGAAAATTACTGGAAAAGACATGTTTCTTATTTTTCAGGTTGTTTAAAACAGTTTGGCAATGTTTTCAGTTCTGCTTTACCATAGATTCAGCTAATTTCTTCTTTAGAGTAATGACTACAATATTCTTTTTAAACAAGTTTCTCCTCACTTATAAATGGATTTTATCAAATTAGAAGTGTGGAAAGAAGCAGAAGATGCTCATTTGTTCACTAGTAAACCATGCTTTGTATGAGTAAGAGAATTATTCTACTTACCTTTCATTGACCGTATCCAACAGGATGGACTTTCTGAAAAGAAAGAGTAGCCTAGCCTAGTGCCATGTGAACAGTGTGTCAAAGTCAGCAATTTAAGATGTTGCTGGTTTAGCAGTGATCTTAATTTGAATTGGACTATCAGTAAGCCACAAATGCTCTGTTACTATTTTTCTGTGTAAGTCGCCTAAATAGATCAAGCTCCTGTAAAACAGTGTCAGAAGTAGTGTAAAGTGCTGTGTATCTGTATGCAACTAGTAGCGCATCCTACTTCAAAGGAGCGTACACCTATGTTGAACACTAGGATCTCAACAACTGCATTGCACGTGGCACAAACGTGAGAGCTGCTGCTGTTGAGTCTGGGAATATGTTTCTGCTTCAGACCTTGGTGACCACAGTACAG
>RSEF01000001.1:220082357-220093838 GCA_003993805.1 Himantopus leucocephalus | reverse complement strand
AAGAAAATTGTCCATGTAATTGGAAACTTCTTCCCTGTCAGCTAGGCTAAATGGAAAAGTAAGGGGACAGGAGGGAGGAGCAGAGTGATGACTAAGTTGGAGATTTAAATAGACATTTGTTACCTGTTGCATGTTGAGTCCTGAACTGTGTTGTGGTCTTACAGCCCCAAATTTAATGTTGTTCTTCCAACTGGTTTGGGAGAAGCGAGACTTCAGACTTTAGGATAAATTCCAGACTTTGAAAAGTGCAAAGAAGTCACAAACCATGGAGATAAGGACTTGGATCTTGTCCAGAGATGCAGGTGCAGGTTGTGACACTCGACAGCTTTTTTGCAAACCTCATTGCGTGTAGTGAAAGGCGAGAAACTTGTTTGGCTTTGCTTGAGGGCTACTTCATTGGAACGTGATACTTAAACCGGTCACACAATTAGTTTGCAATCCTAAAAAGACCTGGACAAAGTTGCCCTCTTTGCTAGATTCTATGCGGGCTATTCTTCCTGGATTGTAAGGCATTAAAAAAATATATAAAAAAACCCCTACCATGCTCATTCCTCCCTTCATGATTGATTTGTATGCTACTGAAGTTAATTAAANATGGCACATAAAACCCTTGAATCATTTTTATATGGAGTGCGATGTATGTTCAAAGCCATTTCTCAAGGGATGTTTAAGTTGCCTGTAAAAATGGTCAGCAAAACTACGNGTGGCACATAAAACCTTTGAATCATTTTTATATGGAGTGCAATGTATGTTCAAAGCCATTTCTTAAGGGATGTTTAAGTTGCCTGTAAAAATGGTCAGCAAAACTACGCAGCTTTAAGGTTAGATTTGAAATAACGTACAAGGTCCATATGTTTTTTTTTTTAAGTGAGGCTTAATCTTTCTGTTGACATTCTTGATACCAGTTTCTAACAAAATGAGACCATGTAGTTCTGCAATTAAGCAGCTTAGAAGTGGTGTTCGTTTTGTTGTTTTTATTGAATTTTGTATTGCTAAAGGTATCTGGGCATCCTATCTCAGACTGTGTTTTTAGTCTAACTCATAAATAGACTTTGCATGAATGAATCCACCGGTGGGTTTGAGTCTGTCACGTGAACAGAAATTTAATACTTTTCTTACATATTCCAGGAAGGAAAACTAATATATCACTTAAGTGATATAAAGTGTCATATTGTGATTTCAAAACAGATGATGGCCTTTCAACTCTTGTTAAAAGCCTTTTGGGACAAGCTGCAAACAGAAAAGTTGTCTTTTGGTTTCAAAAGCATTTTAAATCTGCTTTTGGTCAATGTGAGAGTGTTTCTTTTAAGGGGGATCCAGACTTACAAATTAACAAGCTTTTGGGCAAAAGAAGCATACTGTAAAATGAAATCTGCGGTAAAAGGAGACACTAAACCAGTTGTTTGAGGCTTGTGGTGCTTTGTGGTGATCCAAAAAGGATAGGGAGCCGTTTGTCAACACCCTCGCGGTAGATGAGCGAGACACTGGTGGGTTGAGAGATTGAGTGGGAGAATATGATACTAAAGGATTTGGCGAGAACTTTTTATATTTGAAGTGGCAGTTTGCTGAGTGCTAAGTTCATGGTAGTCAGTTTTAAGCATGCACGGGTTTTCAAAGTTAAAATAAGAACCACAGTTAAGCAGTGATTTAAGAATGACTGGACAGTCCTACAAAATCGTTTTGTTAACGAGTTAAATTTAACAATAAGCTAGTAATGTTAAATATTTGTCAAAGATGAAGGACGTAGTATGCTTTGAAGCTGAGGATTTGGGCCACAACTATTAAAGCTATTTGGCACTTGAGGGGGGTATTGATTCAATCCGATGATTTTCGTTTGAGATACAGTATTGCAGCAAACTAACGTAGTGTTGGATTTGGATGAAATCACTTGAACTAAAGATTTTAGTGACATGTTCTAGTGTATTCTAGTCTCTATACAAGAGAAAAGGACTCAGTTATGCAAACAGAAGGTAGCTGGCAGACATCACAAATTTGACTGTGCCCTTACATTCCCCTGAAAATCTAGATATGTCTTTCTGATGTGTTTCACTTTTATTTAAGGTTGTTAGAGCAGTTTCCAGGATTTCTGTGAATTCAGGAAGTTTTGCCCAGCCAGTTACTTACAGCTCTGGGTGAGGTGGTAGTTTAGGTTGGAGTGTCTGCTAGTGCTTGTTGAAAACAGCTTTGGCTAGGAAGTATTTCCAGTGTGACGCTGCAGAACATCTGGGTGATACTGCTGCTGTTTGATGCGAAGTGTCACATAATTGCTTGAAACTGCTGGAATAGTTGAGGCGATTTAGACATGTGGAATAAAAATTACATATAGGACATGAATAAGAATAGCTTGTCTTGTAGATCAGTGTTACTTAATTGGAGCTCGTAGGTGCTAGTTGTTGCTTGTCCAGTCTGTTTCCTGTGGCTTTGCTGAATGCTTGTGGTTCACACTCACATTCTGCAAAAGAAAATTCAGTGTTTGGTGGGATTTTTTTTTTTGACAACGGTGCTTTGGAAATAGTTAAAATGCTTTAATTAAAAAAAAAAAGGGTTCACTTTCAATTGAAGAAAGTTCTTTAACTATTTTTTTTTTATTACTCTTAGCGCCGGCTTCGTCATCTTCGGAATATCGCTGCACGTAACATTATCAATAAGAATGGTTATCGCCTCTTGGATACGTACTTCACTCTTCACTTGTGTGATAACGCCAAGATATACAAAGGTAAACCAAGCTTGCTATCAACTTTTTTACTAGTTAATCTTTGAATTCTTATGATATGAATTCTCCTTTTTTTTTTTTTTGCCTTGACAACCTTTGCATCACGTATGCTAACAGTGGAAAAGAGCTCTTAGTTTCCTGAACTTCGTAAAAAGCTTTCGGCGTTAGCAGGCAAGGAAGCAAAACAGATGACAGATCTGATAGTCTCTTAAATCAGCTTCTCTTTGTTTTTCTCCCCACCAATAACTTAATCTTTGGAACTTCCAAGAGGACAGAAAAACTTTTGAAGCCTTAGTTGCTTTGTGTGGGGGAGAGCGTTCCACTCTGCGCATACCAGTTATCTTCCGGAGCATAAACCAGCACTTACTATTAACAAAGTTTTCCAAAAATAGAATTGTCAGCCAATTACAAGAAGCATCCAGGCATCTGTTCTGCTTTTGATAACTGTGTTTGAGTGTTAGATCTCATTTCTCTTTAATGCCTTGCTTTCCACGGCAATGTATAGTTCTTCATTGTGGAGAGATGTTATTAAAATATATATTTTTATGCTCCTTTTGATATGATCAACAGTTGGAGCTTTGCAGGCAAATTTTGTTTTTTCTCCTAATTTTTATGTTTAGCTAATGTAGTTGAACCTTGCTTTTTTTTCCGAGGTTGCTGTTTTAGAAAGATAAGAATCCATAAGTTGAGCTTGCTACCTGGACTTTCTTGCGGTGGGCAGTTGAACTTGTAACTGATCACTGTTCTGCACTCCATCAAAGCTTTATCCTTGGACTCCGNGTGGACTTTCTTGTGGTGGGCAGTTGAACTTGTAACTGATCACTCTTCTGCACTCCATCAAAGCTTTATCCTTGGACTCCAATGGACTGAGGGATAGAGTACAAAATCTGTATTCCATCCTCCAGACCTGCCTACCTCAAGACTTTAAGCTCTTATTTCGGCTGGGAAAGCCAAGGTCCATGTGTTGGCAGTTGCTTATTTCCATTTAAATACAGGGTTCTTGGCACCTGTGTGAGGTAATTTGGCTGTTCACTTTCTAAGCATCTGGAACAGGTCACCCTTGCTCTTCAGGAAAGCAGTGCAATTAGTTTATCCGTGCTGCACTCCTCCAGCAAGATGTCATATGACAAGCTAGTCACTTTGCAAATGTCATCCAAATACTGTAGAGTACCGGGGCACGTTCTTTCCCCAGAAACCAAAGCCTCAGTAAATCCTGAGGATTATCTTGGGTATAAAGATGAAATGCTAAGTTGAAATAATGACTTCTAATAATTAAGTGTGAATGAGTACTTTTGGTCAAAAGCATGACTGCATTTTAAAGTCTTTCTCATGAGTCTGTTATTGATAAACTAGACCCACTCGCATTTGTCTCTTATGAGTGTTACTTATTTTAGCTTTTTCTATTTCAAGTACTAAGATTTGTATCAGTGTTTAAGCTAATCTAAAGGTGTTTTTCTACTCCTTTTTCTTTAGAATTTTATAAGAGTGAGGTGATCAAGAATTCTCTGGTAAGTTATTTTAATATGGAAAAACTTTCTATTAAAAATTATGTATTTACTGCAGTATATCGATTTCTCTGCTGAATACCATAACTGTTAAATGTGTATTTCCACTCTCTGGTTCTGCTAGGAGCACGTTCTTCTCCTTCTCAGGTTCTTTTCACAAGGGTTGGAATAGCGAGTTCCTGAATAGTAGCAGTGCGTGTTCATTTTAACATCTGTGGAGCCTGTTGGTACTCCTGCAGATAGGACTAAACGCTCCAAGGGTAGGGCTTTTTCACATGAAAACTGCTCAGTGCTCAGGTTAAGCTTTACAATATATATCCAGTTTAAATATTGAGAACACCAAAGAGGCAAAGTAATGTTAGCTGGATTTTTACTGGTTTAACTTCTTTCAGTAGCCAAGAATTGCGTGCGTCATAACTCGGGTTTGTTTACAGTTCAGCTTTTTTTTTTTTGCTGTTCTTGCTATATTAGCAACAGAAATAGCTGCTTTTATTTAAATGTCTGAATAGCTTATTCAAGGGGCACTTGTATATTACTTGGGGTGTACAGATTCATTAGAAGCTCGTGCTGTGCAGTTTAGCGGCTTTGGTGTAGAAGCAGAGGCCCTGTGTGCAGCACTCCCAACGAAGGGAGAGTCAGTGTTGCAGAATGTACCACTGATTTCTTTGAACATTGTTTTGTTGTGTAGGTGAACAGTAAGAAACATATATAAACCTGCATATATAAACATGTATCTTCTTTGAAGAGCTAATAGCTTTAAGAAACTGAAGTTTGAACACGTCTTAGAGTTTCTCTGCTCTGGTGAGGACTCACCTGGAGTACTGCATCCAGCTCTGGAGCCCCCAGCACAGGAAAGACATGGAGCGGGGCCAGAGGAGGCCATGAAGATGCTGTGAGGGCTGGAGCCCTTCTGCTGGGAGGACAGGCTGAGAGAGTTGGGGGTGTTCAGCCTGGAGAAGAGAAGGCTTCAGGGAGACCTTATTGTGGCCTTCCAGTCTCTGAAGGGGTCCTAGAGGAGAGCTGAGGAAGGACTTTTTACAAGGGCATGTAGTGATAGGACGAGGGGGAATGGCTTCAGTCTGGAGGAGGGGAGATTTAGATTAGATATTAGGAAGAAATTGTTGCCTGTGCGGGTGGTGAGCCCCTGGGGCAGGTTGCCCAGAGAAGCTGTGTCTGCCCCATCCCTGGAGGTGTTCAAGGCCAGGTTGGACGGGGCTTGGAGCAAGCTGGTCTGGTGGGAGGTGTCCCTGCCCAGGGCAGGGGGGTGGGAACGAGATGATCTTCAAGGTCCTTTCCAACTTGAACCATTCTATGATTCTAAATTTTCCAGTTCAGATCAGTGAAGGGACCAGAACTGAACATTTTATTACAATGGGGAAGGGGTAGGTCTCTTTGTGGGAGTAGGGTGTTGCAAGTGTTGGGTAAGGGAGTTTGAAAACCTGCTAAACAGACTTAAAGTCTGCATCAACAAGGTAGAACTGCACCATTTATAGCACACAGGGCTGTAAATGCCTGGAAAACCTCCTGAATGGAAGACGAGCTGTCTACGTCCACAAGACTGTTAACTTGTCCAAGAGACAAGTTGCTTGAGACTTTAGGATGTTGAGTTCTGCCTATCCTAAATCAGGAAAAGGAATAACAAAAAGGGAATCTAACCAAAGGAAATACGAGATGGAATGACAAAAATCTAAATAGAAGATGTCTTGAGCAAATTCTGTACATAATTTATGGGTATTTTAATGATCTGGTATTCTTGTGCCTGAATAGCTACCAAATATCCCTTCTCCTTAAGAAAACTTGGTTATTGCATTCCTTCTGTAATACTTACTGGGTAACTTTGCCCCTCCCTTGTTTTTAGAGGCATCTTATTCTAAATTGCCTAATACCAGTTCAGAGATGCTTGGCCTGTTCCAAGCTGCTTAAGCACTATAAGGAAACGCTTGGTCCGTCATGGGATGGTGGGTTCCTACCTTTTGCTTTTGTTTTGGAGGAGCTACCATTTCTGTTTGCAGGCAAGGAGGGACATATAAAGAAAAAGCACTTCCCCATTTCTGCTTTTGGATGGCCTGTGGAAGTCCTAAAGTTGGTATCTGGCTCTTGGCACTGGTAGGGTTGGGTTGACTTGGTTTGGTTGCAGCTCGGGCCAATTACAAGAGTTCCTATAAATCTTTAATTGAAATGTTATCAGAGGTGAGTCCAAGTTCTTGGAATATCTCGTGTTTGCAAATCTGAGTTTTAGTGGAATAGATGTTTGACGTTTACAGAAGCAGCACGCATTAAGCTAAAGCTTGAGATGGAAGTCTGATCTCTTGGAGGGAAGAGGAGCTGTTAGTGATGATGTTTGAGGATTGCCATCAGCATCAGTCAAGGAGAAGAATGTGAACAAACCTGTCAATAAATTACACAAACTTAATTATTGGGGAATAGATCAGTGTTTTAAATTTAACATTTGCAGTGTAAGCTTTACCCTAGTTTTCAGAAGCTGAATTATAACTTGGAAAGGAACGTTACTTCCACTTTTAAAGTTCCTGGTTTGGCTAAACTGAATTAGTAAATTCTGAAGTAAATCCTTCAACATTTTGTAATGGAAGGAAGCAAAACCCACTCTGAATTTCTGAAGTACTTTACAGCACGTAGCTTTTAGCCCAGGAATATTCTCTAGAAAACAAGTTCTCTAGAAGCAGCAGAGCCTGTTGGCTTCAACTCTCTGTAAACCTTGAAATGGCTGCTCTTCATTATTCTTAAGTTTTTTTTTTAATCTGTGACATGGACTTTGCTCCTTTCTGAATTGTCAACTTTAGGACTACCTTCAGCTTGTTTGACTTGTTTTTATCCCTTTTGAATACCTACAGAATCCAACATGGAGGAGCCTGGACTTTGGAATAATGCCTGATCGTCTTGATACCTCTGTCTCGTGTTTTGTTGTGAGGATCTGGGGTGGCAAGAAGGAGCACTTTCAGCTTTTGATTGAATGGAAAGTCAATCTAGATGGGTTAAAGTACTTGGGCCAGCAGGTAATGTGAAAACAGGTTTTTTTTTTTCTCAACTTTTTCCTTAAGGAAACAAAACATCTGGATGAACAAATATATAGAATGCTAAGAAAGGAAAATAATGCATTTGAAGGGTGTATTTTAAAGTTTGATTGCAGAGATTCACGTTCATAGAATAATCAAATGATTTGGGTTGGAAGGGACACTTAAAGACCATCTAGTCCAACCCCCTGCCCTGGGCAGGGACACCTCCCACTAGACCGGGTGGCTCAAAGCCCCGTCCAACCTGGCTGTGAACACTTTGAGGGATCTTACCTTACTTCAGAGCTTTAAGTCTGGACTAGCTGAATGTTTTAAGCTACCATTGTTCCCTCACACTCTTAAATGATACTGCTAGCACTCGGTGCTTTTAATTGCAATGTCTTGATTCAAGGAAATAGCATTATGATTGTATGTATAGTTAAATGAAAATAGATCATAATGTTTGTGTATCTTACAGTTTTAATCCATTCTCATAGTAATGGTATCCCATCAAAGATCTTCAGTCCACGGAGTTTACTGTATAAGATTCCTTTTAATTATGGTATTTGTCCATTACTAGCAGCCTTTTGAAAGAGGTGAAAAGTGAAGTGTTTTCTGTATTGTGGAGCTTATAGTAAAAGTGGCTCAAAAAGAAACTCGTATCACGTAAATAATAAAACCACGAAAAAATAAGGTGCCTTTTCAATCAAATAGATTGTCCTAATTCCAATGGGCACTTTTTGGTTGATTGATTGATAGGATCCATTTAGAATAGATCATAGTTTATGTCTCACTTTAAAACTAAATGGTATTTTTTTTAAGAAATTGGGATGTTTCAAAGCCTGGAAAGAAACCCTTACAGGGAATGACTGCTCTAGCTTCGCATGGTGCATTGCTCCTGGCCAGCACCCCCTGCACTGGTGGGCTGGGAGACAGCCAGAGGAGCAAAGGCGAGGAGGAAAAAAAAAGAAAAATTCGGGTTGAGATGAAGACTGTTTAATAACTGAAAGAAAAAAAAATTAATAAAAAAATAAAGGGTGAGGAGGGGAAGAACAACACACCAGTGATGCAAAGGTAGTCAGTCACTACCTCCCACCAGCAGACCGATGCCCAGCTAGTCCTCGAGCAACACGTACCTTTCAAAGGCTTAGCAGTGAGAAACAGGGGTCAGTATGATGTTATATGGTATGGAATATCCCTTCGGTCTATTCATGTCGTCTGTCCCAGCTCTGTCCCCTCCCAAGCTTTTGCCCACCTCCAGCGTACGCGCTGCAGGGGCAGAGTGAGAAGCGGAGGAGACCTTGGTGCTATGCAAGCACTGTTCGGCAACAGCTCAAACACTGGTGTGTTACTAACGCTGTTTTAGTCACAGATCTAAAACACAGCACCATACGGACTGCTGTGAAGAAAATTAACTCCATCGCTGCCAGACCCAGTTCCCTTCACAGTGTAGCTTTTTTTTTCCATTTTTCACTGGGCAGAAGAAACGGCTCCCTAAAGCATGTTCTCTAGTGCATGATTTTATTTGAAATAACGTTCTTTACATTAATAGCAGGATATTAGTGACAATACCGAACACTAATTTGGTGTCTGGTATGACCACAAAAGCCTAATTTTGAATATAATTTTATGTAATATCACGTGAAAGCTAATTACTCTTAAGACTTATCTCTTTGTTTAGTTTCCTGGTCTCTTAGTTATTTTTGTCAGCTGGAAATGCAACAATATGAAAGATGCTCTGGCCGGAATTTCTGATTTCAAGGTAGAATGGCTGAACATACTCAGTGACTGTTATTAAAGCTGTGAAGCAGATGCATTTTCTTCGGTTAAATTCAGTTTTCTCTTAGGTTTCATATGTGTCTAGAATTACGGGTGCTGAAAAACTGCGTTTGGCTATCAAACGGAACAATTGATGCTTGTTTGCAGCGTAAAGTCGTAGTAAGCTGACCGTGAAATGACTTGTTTTCTTCACAGATACACGCAAGAAACCCAAACGAGATTATTTTTGGTCTCAATGATGGTTATTACGGCGCTTCATTTGAACAGAAGGTAAGGGTATCTCGCATTTGTTCTGGCTTGTTAGTACGGGTGACAAGCTGAAATTCAACTTCTAAACTTAAATTTTCACACTTGGGTGCTCAGAACATGAAAATGCTTAGTTTTGAGCCGAAATAGTTTTTTGACATAACAGATAAGAACTGTTATCTCGCCTCTGTTGCATGGACATCTGAGCTGTTCTGGGAAGACTTAAAGCATAGCACTTTCAGTCCAGAAAAAGCTTGGTTACTGAAAATAAAGCTTGACTTTATTCTTTGATACAGACACTTCATTCAAACGTAAAACAGGTTGAAAATGGTATGGCTGTTAAGACTCATTTTTATGGCAAATACAAAAGCACATTAAGTTTTGGTTCTCACTTGTAAAACCAGAGTTTGTAGCTTCTAAATGGAAAGCTACTTATTTACTCTGTGTCGCAACTATTTCACCCCATGTTGTTGTGTTTTCGTTTTTTTTCTTTTTTTCAAAGGCTCCACTGTAGTGTTTGTCCTTGTTCAGCCAATTTTGTGACCGCAGCCAAATTAATTACATGGCGGAGCCAATTACTACATCGACGATGAAAAAGTTTAAACTTATCTATTGCAAATAGCACTGTTGATGTTTTTTTTTAATCCTAAATTGCTGGTGGCAGTACTGTGGTATGGATAGGTTGTATAAGGAGTCCTTGGCTGGAGAGAAAATGACTCCTTGACACATAGCTACAGTTTCTGCATTAGCTGCAACCAGCAAGTCCAGTCTTGTGGAGGTTTGAATGGAGACAATGGCTTTATAGTCAACAACACGGCTGGCCCTTCGTACGTGGGGAGAGTGGAGCAAGGGACGAGGTGGCCACATGTGCAGAACTCCCTGGCTATATGCAAGCCTCCAAACTGTGGTATTTTGATGGTTTTCCTTCAAATTGTAGATGGTTTGGTACTCAGCTCAGGCTCTGCTTCCTGGTGCTGTTAACTCAGTTTTCCTGAAGCAGGATGCAATTCTAGTTTTTCATTATTTCAGTATTAATAATCTGGGCCTGAATTCAACGCCAGTTCACTGTCCTCTTTCCTGATCGTTTGTTGTCAGGACTTGCTTCCTAGCTCATAACATTTAAAAACGCGTCTTGATTTTTGGTTCTTGTATATGCTATGTTGCAAATACAGTCATAGCCTATGTAGAGCACAAATAATCTCCTTCTTTGTCCTTTCCTAGAATTTATTCAGTTCTCTCTGGCTGCAAGTACTAGAAATGTATTTTGTCACCCTGCTCTGTAGCTTCCAGTTGCTTTCTTTGTCAGTTCTTTGACCTAAATCTCTTCTTGTATAGTACATACTTCCTGTATTTAAGTGACTTATCTGCCATTCAAGCCAAACCAGTTGGCACGAGCAAACTCTTCCTGTAACCTTCAGAAGCTGTGTGCACCTAAGGGCTATTTCCGCTCTTACTTGGTCTTGCTTTATAATTTTCCTGTCAATGCTGGATATTCTAAATATTATACAGCCCCACTTTGATGCTTATACTAAGTATTTCCGAAGCGCCACATGAAATTTTCTGTAGGAAGGGATTTTCGGTGTCAGGTCTGTGGCTCTGATCCTGTGGAAACTGCAATACAATATCTTTTCTGCTTGGTTGTGTGGGTATTTTCTAACATCTTGAGGTGCTTTTTTTTTTTCTTTGTGGTGGCGACAGGTCTTCATAATACTTTTAGTTTCTTTACACCGGCACATATGAAACCTCATTACAAAAGCAGATGCGTACAAATACAACTTTGCAAGTCTAACGGACACCTTGTGCACACAGGCACTTCAGTCTGTTGGAAGTGTCCTCTATTTTTGCACATCTCGGTATGACCAAAGTCAAGGTATTGTACTCTCTCTTCCCCGGCCCCCCCCACCATTGCTCAAAAAAACCCTTGTTCCTTTAATAATCATTTTGACTGTGAATTAAGTTGCCAAAGTAGATTTATGCAGTTTTACAGTAAAGTGCATTTTGTTAGTGAATTAAATGTCTTTGTCATTAATTAAGATCACTTATGAGCCAAAAATAAGAAAACTGTTAGAAGCTGACTAAACCATTCTGGCGATATTTCCTGAACTTGGAGTTGCAAAATGTGCTGTAGACATACTTCTGAGCATCGCTTCATCCATCTGGAGCTAAATGCAAATTCCCATTTTACTGTCATGTGAACTTACCTGTGATGGCATAAGAAGGACACAGA
>RSEF01000001.1:220023968-220043026 GCA_003993805.1 Himantopus leucocephalus | reverse complement strand
GCTCAAAGGGTGGTCATCAACAGTACGTAAACCAACTTGGGGCTGGTTCCTAGTGGCACCCCTCAGTGTACCAACATCTTTATTCCAGTATCCAAACCATTAACAGAGTGCAGTCTCAGGCACTTTACACCGATACCAAGCTTGGGGAGGCAGCCACCGCACTGGAGGCTGCTATTCAGAGGAGTTTCCTCAACAGGCTGGAAAAACAGACCAACGAGAACCTCACAAAGTTCCTCCAAGGCAAATACAAGGTTCTCCTCGTCTGGAATAGATCAACTTCATGCAACAAGGGCAGGCAGCAGCTTTACGGAAGACAACCTGCTGATCCTGGTGAAGAAGCTGAACAGGAGCCAGCAATGCTGTCCTTGCAGTGAAGACAAGCCACATACTAGGCTGCGTTAGCAAGAGGGTAGCCTGCAGTTCAGGGGAGGCAATTCTTACCCTCTATTCAGTAAGCACGAGACATCTGGAGTACTTATTTACTGTGTACAACTGCCAGATGGGATTATTTGGAAAAGATGGATGCAGACTCTTCTAAGAGGTGCACCAGAATAGGAATAAAGGCAACAGACACTGGAAATTCCAATTGATAAAAGGAAAACATTTTTCCCTTGTGGGTGGTCAAAATTTAGAACAGATTTTTGCCCAGATAGGTTGTGGGAGCTTTCACAAATATTCAAAACTCAACTGGACCAGATCGTCAACAACGGGCTCCAGTAGGTTCTGCTTTGGGGAGGAGGTTGTACTGGAGACCCCCAGAAGTTCCTTCCAATCTAACAGATTCCATGATTCTGTGCTTGTAAAACTTAAGACACGTCACTAAAACTCCCTGTGAGCCATGAGAATATCCTTTGCCTGGTTCTGTCTGATTTTTAAGCCAAAACTCGATGATGCAGATAACAAGCACAGCAATAATCAAGTTCCACAATAGAAGAGTTTGCAATAACCAATATAATAACCTCTGCCATTAGACTATTACCAATAATATAAAACCTTTTTTTACTGGTAACTACTCATTTATTACATTAAAGTGTAACACTGTGGCAGCACAGCCATTTTAATCCACCAGAAATACATGTTGCTAAAAAAAAAAAAAATAGAAGTGGTCTTAAAACCCCTCATCATCTGAACCTTTCCACGCACTATGACTGGCACTCGTACAGTGAGCCCCATCAAGAGCCTAATCTGCCAGAAAAATAGCAATAGAATTAAAGATGGTTAGCATTTAGCTAGATAATTCCCTAATTCCCACTGCACAGCCACACAGACACTAGTGTATGCGTAAGTGCAATAAGCAGCATACATTAGGAAGCCTGGCTTCTCAAAGCTCGCTCCTGTCTGAATTACCTTCTGCTTCACAATATGGATGAAATCACACTGCAGTCTTTCCTATGGCAGGAGCAATAAAATTACATTTCTTCTCTCTACACAGACAGTTATTTCCAAGAAAAGTAATTTTTTGGTTGGACTAAGTTAGAACTGGTAAAGAGATTCAACATAATAGGGCAAGGGGGTAGAAGAAGAAAGGAAAGGAAAGGGCTTTGTCTACAGTATTCAAAGGGACACCCATCAGGCCAACTTGAGGTCCTCTAATGAAAGATGATATAAGGTATTGCTTTAGGATTTCCTCTAACAAAATGGAAACGCTCCATCAGAAATACAGTGTTTTTCACTGCACAGTAATGCTCTAAAATAAAGGGGGAGGAGGGGCAAAAAAGCAACTGAGATAGTACCACTATTTGCATCAGAAAGTCACACACAATGTATAAATGTTTCAGCTTATTGTCCGTGTGTAAGAAAATTCTGGCTTTTTTTGGTGATGCCTGTGAGCATCACCATGAGTTTCCCAGTTCTACCTCCCATATAAAAATCCCTGAAAGATGGTAGTGGAATGAAGAACTAAGGTATTAAAAAATTGCATCTTAAAACAGGGCATGGCTTTTCTAGGATAAATAAGAGTGACTAGTAGAAAAGATTTGTTTTAGATTGTTTCACAGAGGACACTTTTTTAAAATAAGGAAATGTGCCTAACGTCTGTTTTTCCTCTTTCTGCAACTGTTTTAATACTTCCATTCTGTGATTTATCTAACACAGCAATGCCATTGGTTTCAATAGAAATATCAAATCACAATTATGCTATTTCTAGAACACCATGCTGGTAACGGAATAACTGTTAAACAGAATACATGCATTTAGATGTGTTTCTAATGTAGATTCATATGATGACAGCCAACAGCATTACAGTGAGAGCTGACATGCCTGCAATTATTGTCAGATCTGAGACAGCAAACTCAGCAGCTACTTCAGAGTATGACACCAAAATCCAACAACAAGCCTAACTGGCTCATTAAAATCATTCTCCTCATTCAAAACTTGTCAGTGATGCTGCTAGTTCCCTTAAAACAAACTGCCATTCTGTTTACATTCTGTGACACAAGGACCAGATAAAAATTGACAGAAAACTTATCTTCAGTTTGTATCTTCTTAGCACTGGATTGGTCACAATATTTTCCTCTTTTGAAAGGCAACCGGATATCCCCATTTCACTATCTTTAGTGCCTCTTCAAGTAATAACTAAAACATCTCTGTATATCACTTTTGTCAGCTAAATGAATCGCCCAGAGAATTTTTTAACTGCAGGAGAAATGAAGTCAACACTTATTCTACTTGTTCCCTTCCGTAACAGTTAGAGTAACAATTAAACAACAACAACAAAAGTAACTTAGGAAAACAGGAAGTACCCAATAAAATTCAGGAAACAGAAGCCAACATACTAAGGTTGCATCAAAATAAAGACTAGTACATGCATCGCTGGGAGTCACTGGGAAATAACTGACAAGGAACCAGGGAAAGGGAGATGAAGAGTTAATGAGAAGCTCAGAGTGGGATCCTGAAAAAGAATGAGACAAAAAGGGACAAATGATGGGAGAAGAGTTAGATGGGAGAAGTGGGGTAGCTGAGCTCCCTGTGTAAAAGGACAAATCAGAGTTTCCCAATGTTTAGGGTGGGGGGGTTTGCCTGTTTGTTTTAACACTTGAGGTCTGTTGAATAATTGACACAAGCACTGAGAAACTTAGGGTTGGTCTTCAGAGCACAGTCCTGTGCCAATTCAGAACTGATCTGCCACACTGAACAGGTCTTTTTGACTGGGCAGGAGAAAGATGACAAGGTTTGATGTCTTCTAAAAAAAGCACACAATGTTTAAGTAATATACACCTCCCTATTCAAAGTGAGAGTATAATTTCTTTTTTTTAATTATATCTTTGAAATATTAAAAAAATACGACATCTAAGGGCCCAGCACATGGACTAATAACATCCAAGATCAAAAGTTTCTGTCACCACATACATTTAAATGAAATGAAGATACGAGTTAATATCTACATACAATACCCTTAAAGTTATGTGCTTGTTATAAAAAAAAACCACAACCAAAAAATAACGTAGTGGTTAAGATCTTATTTTCTTCTTCCCTCTCTTCCATTCTACCAAATATTCCATAATTAATGTTTTTATTTGCAGTAATTTCATTAACTCCTTTAACTCTATCAACACATTGATGAAAACCTGCCATACACCTATTTCTTTAGAGCTTCCCTTTAATTAGTAAACACCCATAAATAAAGGCTAAAAAGAAACCTCTGCTCCTGTTCTTTCCCAGTTTTCCCAGCAAATAAGTTAACTTTCTTTTAGTAAGATGAGACACTATTCTATACTACATTTTAGAAATTCATTAAATCCTATCTGAGCAGGTTTCCAAGCATGTCCCTCTAATAAGAAAATAACAAGTGCATTTGATAGCATCAGTAAACCCAATTCCAATCACTAGACACTCACTAGGCAGGAATCTCATCTGCAGAGAAACTGCAGAAGTTTATCTCACTGTGGAAGGTAACTGGCCCTGTGCACTTCAAATTAAACTTGAGCTATTCAGGTCAAAACAAAAATTCTGAGACCAAAAATGTTACTACCTTACTCCTTAAAAATCATAACTAAGCGCTTCTTCAGTACACACTCTGCAAGATGGCTAAGATTGCCAGGTCATATAGAGAACAAAAAGACTTTATTAACCGCAAGTTCTGAGGCTATCGGGAAAAATGATGGAGGAAGATACAGACAGATTCCCAAAATAAAATGACCACCATCAACCCTTTACTGGCCTACCCCAAAGAAAATATTAAACACTGTCAGTTATCGAAGGTGTGGAAAAGTAATAGCACTAGGATCACTGCTAGTACTTTAACCGTTGTGTTAGAAAGCACTGACAATATATGCATCTGTACACAATAAACTGAGCTTAAGCTAATTCGTAAAAGAACCTTGCAAGTATTATTCTTAAATGAAAGAAAGACTTACAGTAATATAATTATAAACCTGCATCTCTGATAAACATCAGTGTAACAGTTCTATCAAAAGATGCTAACTACTAGATTAAACAAGAGTAGCTCAAACTCCCCCTAATCAGCTGCCGAGTGAGAGCACAGGGATGCACAGCTCCTCAGAGTCCACTCACTCGCTGCCTACCCGACTGCCTGCTGCCAGCAAGGACAGGGTGGGAACGGGTACCCGGGCGGGAGGGGACACAGCAAGGAGACAAACTGCCTCTTTCAGCAGCAGTGCCAGTCTACATCAGCATGAAATGTCCAGAGAGCTATTAAATAGCAGTCTCCCTTTCCTTCTGAAAGGATGCAATCTCAGCTTCATTTCTGAATGCCTGCTCTCGCGTAGACTACAGAGCAAGCGTTCACAAATTCCCCATCACCTTTAAGTATGTATCTGAAAGAATAAACTGAAATCTGCTCCATCAACTGCAATTTAATTTAGATCAAACAGTTAACGCTTGAATGGCAAGAACATAAAAAGATACCACTATTTCTCCCCTACTATGTAAAGGTCTTTGAATTCAGACTACTGTCATTTTACAGACAAAACCCCCCATACTTCAGATAAAGAGCTTGGGACACAGGATCTCCCAAATTTATGAAAAGTCCTTTCAGCTCAGGGATATCCCAAAATTCACACACAGCTCAGCAAAACACAGCTAAAAGAAAGAATTAATATAGTTATATTAGCCCTAGCCACGTGACAAGTCACATGCATGCAATCTTAACTGCTGAAGATAAGACTCTGAGCAAAAGAATGCACTTTAAATGCCATTTTTAAAAAGCAATTGAATTTCTTTAGACCCAAAGCTATTACTCCCCCCTCACCCCTTGAATAGGGGTTCCTAAACTTCCTGCGTCTCTGCACTTGCTTGTGCAACAGTCCCAGAAGCCACTCAGCCACGCAGGTGAGATGCAGTATGTGGGCGAGTAGTGTTTGTGTCCCTTTAGCATTTGCTGTGCCCTTCGGAACTGTTAGCAGCAGCATGCATTTGTGTTGAAGGAAAACAAACTAGAGACCACACCAACAGAAAGCCACTGATACAGAGAGGTATCAAGTGGCTATTATCAGAAAGTAATATAATCCTGCACATGATTTGTGTTCTCCATTTTTTCAGCAACAGCTTTTTCTGTAATATGTATTGGATCTCATCAAAACACATTGGATCTTGAGCTATTAGTGGCAGCGAGTACTGGCACTAAAAAGAAATGGGTATTTGTTTTATAAGCCGTCAGGGTGCCCTAAATTCATTTATCTTTTGGAGTTAACTTTTCATATCATCTGACAGATTTATTTATTCCTCAAAGGCAATATGTTATTTTTAGGGGCAAACGTACAATCATAAAGTATCTTCACTACCTGAAGAAGCTCTTACTGTACAGTGCAGCGATAGCAGCTAAAGACTCTGAAATCAAACTTGGCAATCAGCACTTCTTTTATATTTAATCAACATTTGGGACCAAAACCAAAGCTGTATCTATGAACAATCAGATAGCAGAAGGCTATGCTTTTACATTAAAAATGAAACAAAACAAAACCACCATGAAATTTACAGGAAGACGAATACAAAAAATGTGGCAAGCTAAGTTACAGTTCTCTCACTGAAACCTCTCCCAATTTCTTGATTTTTGTTTCCGCATATTCCTTCTATTTTAAGCAATCTTTATGTGTAAAACATAGTATGGTAACTTCTATTAAACAGTAAAACTTCAGGAAACAGACAGAAGAATTTCTGAAAGGAGAACACATTCTCCAAAGGCCATGAATCACTATTAGCTCAAAACTAAAACAAAACCAATTTAAAGAATTATATAAGTGGTTTTCAAAGATAAAATTTATATTTATTTCCCCCTTTTTCATTCCCACATTCACAAAAAACATATGTTATGAGAAAAATTACTCAAAGTCAAGCACTCAAGAAAACGAGGATAAACAATAACTGAAATTAGCCCTGGCTCCTGTATATGTGCTTTACAATAGTTTTTAATTGCATGACCACAAGCAGAACCTCTCTTTATTTTGACCAATTAATGAACAGCCATTCAGATTTCTGTTATCATTTGTGGCTCAGTGTATGGTTCTTCGGGCTTAGTTTATTAAAAATTATTCAAACCTTACCATGAAAGCAGATAATCCCCATTCCTAATGATTTCTACATAACATTCAGCATCCAAGTGCTTCAAACCTACACCATTTGTGTGAAAATACATGCAAGACTAGAGATAATACCATCTTCATTTTACAGAGAGATTTAAGTATAAAAGTGTCCACTAATTTTGCGTGACGAGCTTGTGATATCACCTATAATATCGACATGGAAGATGGAAGGTCACAACCCTCTCTAAGGAAGCATTGCATTTTCTTCATTTTAAGAGTGGCTCTCCCTCCTTCTGGAAGCTTTTGTCACACTCGCTATTCACTGGAGAATAGTTGAAACATAAGAGGAAGAAAGGGGGTTTACAGCCTCATTACCATATACCATATGGTAAGTGACCGCAAAATTAAAGGTCTTATCATAACTCTTACAGAAAAAGCAGACTAAACGGAGAACACCGGCATTTCCCTGGTTCTTGAATGCTTGCCTTTGCAACCCTACTTATACCTGTAGAACAGTTTTTATTTACCAGTTATCTCTACAGTATATCCACAATCACGTGGCAGGAAGTTGAAATCAGAAAGAAGAAACAGGTCTTTAATAATCTTGTTAAATGTTTTAATTTCACCTTAAGGCCTTATGTAAAATTAAGTATCTATCCATTTGCCAGACTTACCACTGAGTTTTTAAATTAAGAGGCATTTTTATTCCTGTTTGTTTAGAAGGACACAATAACCAACCATTACCTCCTGCCCAGCCAAATGCAACAATGCAGAGAGTAATCAAATTTGGCAGGCCAAATGCTGGCTGTGCACTGCTGCAGCTACAGCATTCCCTGTCACTTCAGCCACAAGGTTCTCAGTACGCCTGGGCATACACTAATTCTCATAGCCCCGATTTCCCACCCCTCCCACCCAGGGAACTTTCTGTTATCCACTCCCCTTAGAAAGCATATACTGTGTTACATATATACATAGATATTAAAGTCATGATAATTATTAATAATTGTAATTATTATATGTTAATTACCTTTTTCTCTCTCTGTGTTAAGGATAGAAACAACAGATAGTAACATAAAATCAGGATAAGACTGAAGGACGCTTCTTGATACCACATGGACAACAGCGCTATACAGGCTGCCAAAAGGACAGATGTTCTTTGCTTTTCTATTAAAAAAAAAAATCTGTCTTCTATAAAATGAAATCCAACAAACTGTCTTTTTAGTTCAAATAAATACCCACTAGGGACGATCAGTCTTTTTCCTTCTAAGCTCTATGCATGAACACAAGCTTGCTCACTTACTCCAAAAAAGCCAGATTGGCAGTGTCCCCTACCCCTTTTTCCCCCCTTTTCTTAATTTTCTGATCTTCCAAAACAAAACAAAACCAAAACAAACTGCCATGTTTCCTCAAAATACATCTTTGGAAGACTAAAAGCAAACCACACTACCATTTGCCTCTATTCCAAATGCAATTCTGTCATAACATCATATTTGGAGCAACCTAAGTGAGTCTCACCAGTTACAGATGAAGAAACTCTCAAACTCCTGTCTGGATTTTTGGAATAAAACCTTCTTTCCCTGACCTAAGGTATGTGTTCAGTATGTTTACAATAGAAAAGAAATAGCTAGAAAGCAACTGCAGGTCAGCCATTGGTTTCCCCTGAGCAAATTCTATTCTGTTTCTTTGCTGGTTGTCTGTTCACAGCTGGTCTTAAACTACCACTCAAGAGAAACAAATGCCCATGTTTTGATGTTGCATGTGTACTGTACATGTATACTCTAACACTGTTTTCAGCATGCCCTAGACTAGATAATGTTCTAAAAGGAAAGAGCTCTTTGTTAACTATAAACAAGCTAATACTTCAAACATTCAAAATTAATCTCACAAAAAAACCCTCTCCAAATTCCTCCACAATTTGCTATGAATTTCAGCATCAGGAAGGCAGCGATTCTTTTCTGTTTACCAAAATAAGAGAGCATATTATGACCTCCCATACCAATGACTAAGTAACATTCTCCTACAAAGCAAGAAATTATAAAAACACCCTGCACATAGTTTGTCACAGCAGGACTTGCCAAGGACACCAGAAGGTGACTTGCATTTATTCCTGTCTTTATTTTTAAAATCTATTAAAATCTATCCATCTCCATGGTAACTCAAAACATATATTCCTCCCATACAGTATGATTAATACTTTGTAGTTTTTGTTTTATAGTCAACCTTTTGTTCGTTTGTTTGAAAATACATAAGAACTGCCTAGTTGATCTTAAGAATCTTAAATGATATCATAAATCTGTATGTGGAAGTAAATGAAAGGTGAAACGTATTGCATATTGTGCTCCTTGTTATACTGTTCCTTAAATCAAATCAACTAGCCATAAGTTCTGTTGTCTTCAAAGGAAAGTAAATGTCAAGCTAATTATTGCAATTTTTCAAATTTTAATGATAGAAGACTTGCTTACAAACTGGTCTTATTTTATTCTGTCCTGGTTTCAGCTGGGAAAGAGTTAATTTTCTTTCTAGTAGCTGCTGTGTTTTGGGTTTGGCCTGAGAATGATGCTGATAATGCATATTGCTCTAGTTATTGCCAGGCGATGTTTTATATTAGTCAAGGTCTTTTTCAGCTCCTCACAGAAGCTGAGAGGGAGCACAGACAGAACAAGCCGGGCAACAGCATATTCTGTGCCACAGACGTCATGCTCAGTATGTAAATGGGGACTGGCCACAGGGTAGGGATCCACGATCACTATGGGCTGGGCGACCAATTCACCAGGTGGTGAGAGTGACTTGTGTTGTATTATTTTATTTTGTATATTCTTTTACCATTATTATTATTTTCCTTTTCTGTTATTGTTCTATCTCAACCCACAAGGTTTTTTCCCTTTCCCCTCCTTTTCTCCCTCTTCTCTCCACCCTAGTGGGGCAGGGGGCAGTGAACGAGCGGTTCTGTGGACCTAGTTGCTGACTGGCACTAAACCATGACACTCTCCTAAAACCTTACGCGTACTTCTAGTTCCTTAAAGCTCACAGACTTCCACAAGTCACTATGAGAGACTGCATTAAATCTCTTAATAAGAGGGAAAGGAAAAATAATAATTATGGGAATACTTAAAGGGTGGCTACAAAGAGGGTGGAGGCTCTCTCTTCACAAGGAGCCACATGGAGAAGACAAGGGGCAACAGGTGTAAGTTGTACCAGCAGAGGTTTCATCTCAACATAAGACAGACATTTTTTACAGTTAAGAACTACCTCCCCAGAGATGTGGTAGAGTCCCCATCGCTGGATGTTTTTGAGATGTGATTGGACAGGGTGCTAGATAACCTCATCTATGTACCTTTTCCCACAAAAGGTTGGACCAGATGATCTTTCGAGGTCCCTTCCAACCTGGGCTATTCTAAGATTTATCTCCAGCTTCCCCTTCCATGACTGAACGTACCAAGTTATAAAAATATCCACTTTACACATACAACACTGAACTGTTCATCATTCTGCATTCTCCAAATCATGCTGCACATACCCTTCACAACCCAATCAAGAAAAACGTTCAAGTATTTTCTAGTAATCAAATGACAAATCTGCTAAAAGCCTCTGATTAGGTTGCTAAGCAATCAGATCCCAGCACACTGTTCCTTTTGAGGAACTGAAGAACTAGATGAAAGTGGAAATATTTACTCGCAGTTTCCCTTATGTTCTGTGCAGCATTTAACATGACTATCAGCTGCCTCAAACTCATAGCTGAGTTCCTGGCCACTCCAAGAAGACCCATCCTTAACTCCAACTATATAAAGACATTAAAATATCCATAATACTGCCAAACATTAGAACATAGGACTAGGGATAATAAAACAATAATTTTGAGTGTCTCTGTTAGTGTCAACTGGGGCCAGATAAGCTCTTAAGATTCTTTTTAGACGTCTCTTCCACAATGCCAGAACAATCACCCTAAAGGAATTTCCTATTTGCAGTTAACCTTGAAAATGACTCAGAAAAAGGAAGGAGGACCACATATACGTGCAGTACCACCTCTCTACACGTGTCTCACTACAAGTATCTCATCTTTCCAGGAGTCTGCTTGCAGAGGATGATAAGTATGTATGAGATATGTTAGGCCTTGACTTGAAGGAATTCTATTCCTTCAAGGGAGGCCTTCTGAAGTAGACCTCAGATGCAGCATGTCTGTTTCAGATCATACCACAATTTTTTCTGTCTACATATTTTAGAAAGCGCATCAGCAGTTCCATGTTTTATCAGATATGAAGCAAAAGGCATCTCACTAAATAAAAATGTCTCATAAAATACTCCACTACAAGAGCAAACTACATTAGTGATTCAGTGAATAGTAATTTTTTTAAGATGAGTTTTGAACTAATACTTCAGTTTTAGGGATGCCCTAAAACACCCAAATCAGTTTCAATTGCACAAAGTCATTTTATCCACTCTCTTTTCCTTGATGTGATCCTCAGAAAATCTAAAAGAGCCAATAGGAAACTTGTTTCAGACTCGGTTGGCAAAAATTCCATCTATTCCCAATACCATTAGGTCTTACTCCTAAAACTAAACGAGAAGTCACTCCACACTCTCCCGCCGGTTCCCTTTCTGCATAAAAGTAGCAAATTACCTTTATTGATCTGACCAAATTCTAAATTGGGCAATTAAGTTTGGTCTCTCTACAGTCATCTGCTATTTCAACAGAAATAGTCCTCACATCACATCTTAAACTCTGAGGAATTTTTTTTTTACTGTTAAAATAGCTACTATGCTCCAACTGTGAGATTCAGTGATCTCTTTAGCTGACTTAACAACTCACAGGAGTCTTGTTTGACCTAATTAACGAAAGCTCACAGTGAACTTGCAGATTCTTTATTTAGACGTAGCATAAAAATAACAAATCTTATCAACACAGACAGGGCAAGAAAGTAAGTTATCTACCTTCTTGGCATTATTTTGCTGTCTCAATGGAAGCCATACACTGGTCTGGGCAACTACATGAGAGCCACACACATACATTTCACCATAACAAATGCAATTTTGCATCTTTATCCACCTCTGTGCCTACAGAAGTCTCCCCAAGGTTTGTTCTTGCTTTTCTGCTTTCCCTTCTTTGTCCCTTTGGAGCAGTCACAAGAACAAGCTCAGCTTCCCATAGTGGTACCAATAATAATCTTATTTTTCTTTCTTCTTCCACTTCATAATAAGTACAATATTGAGGAAGGGAATCACTGGCATCTTTTGTTTAAAAGCCTTTGTAATACCGATGAAAGGATAAATAGTATGTTCTTAGGCTTCCCACAAAACAAAATAGGTATCTTGTCCAAATTAATCTAAAGAACACTACGGAGTGTTTGAGCCAGGCAAAACACCACCACAAGACACAGAGTCCATACACTTCGTGACAAGTGAGCCAGGCAAAACACCACCACAAGACCCAGAGTCCATACACTTCGTGACAAGATAGGTACATGTGTGTCTGTGCATACATACACTCACACATACATATACACACACACATTTGGTCAGTGATGGTTATCAGATAACCCACATTATGAGCAACTCAGTATACAGTGTATACATAGTACGTATTTTAAACACTCAGCTCCTGTGAACTGCCTCCCAAAGGTTTTGTACAATGGCAGTGAAAGTAGGAATATCTAAACCAAGTAGCTTAAATAGAAGAGTCACCTTTTTTGACAGGAAGTGGTTACTAAATCTTACTTAGTGTTTCTGTGCTCATCTTAGAAGCCTGGATACAGGCAGATCAGAAAGCAAAGAAATGCTCTTTTATTTTACAGTGTCATGACATTGTATCTATCTGTACACAGACTAGATATTCAAATAGGGGGAAAAATGTCCTTCTTTTCATTGAATCACAGAATAGTTTGGGTTGGAAGGGACCTTTACAGGCCATCCAGTCCAACCTCCCCTGCAATGAGCAGGGACATCTTCGACTAGGTCAGGTTGCTCAGAGCCCCGTCCAACCCGACCTTGAATGTTTCCAGAGACAGGGCATCTACAGTCTCTCTGGGCAACCTGGGCCAATGTTTCACCACCCTCAGTGCAAAAAATTTCTTCCTTCTATCTAGTCTGAATCCTCCATCTTTTAGTTTAAAACAATGACCCCTTGTCCTATCGCAAAAGGCCCTACTAAAAAGTCTGTCCCCAGAACCATAAAAGCAATATTATTTTTAGTCCTTTAAAATACTAAATATTTAAGTTCTATTTCCAATTACTCAGTAATAAAAAAATGTGATTTTCAGATAGGCATATAATTTTTAACAAGGTTATCGTTACTGCTACAAAAACCTCCCAATATAAATAACAAATTCTGAGAGCTTCCATACCAGTATTTATTTCCCTTTCCAATTTGAGAGAAACCTCCTGCATTTTGAAAAATCTTATTGTTTTGTTAGCATTTAAAGAGCTACAATATCAGACTCCAACTACTCCGAGCATAACATGGTATTACAGTAAAGCAAAGAACACAGCATACATCTTCCTATTTCAAGTTTATTTTGGGCACATCTCTTCCTTTAAGAACTCATTGCACACAAATGCCTTTTCCTCCACAGTTTCAACTTCTGCTAAGACTATCACTTTGCTTTCACCTTGATAGCAAAAATTACAATAATATCACAGCCCTGTGTACTACAGTGAACTCCATCTAACCTTTCCAATATATATTTCACAGACCTACAAACTAAAATTACTGCACAACTCCTATAACTCAAACCTATTCAAGATTCCCCACGCACAGTTTCTTCCTAGTAATAGCACGGGCTCTCTGTGGTCAGAGACAACCAAGAAAGATTGCCAATATTTTACACGAAATAATTTTCTGCAACTGCCTGTCTCAAAGTTGTGCTTCACTTTGCCCTTCCATTCCTCACTGTTCTCCTCCCTCCAGTTTTGTTTCAGCTGAGCTATTTTATCTTGAAACAAAATAGCATCCCTCTTCAGGCAGTGTTTTAATCACTCCAGGCCTCCTGGCTGTTACATGCCAGTTCCTATTTTTTAACTGAAAGGCGAATACAAACCTTACAGTGTATCTCAATGATATTACTCCAGAAATTTCTTGGAATTTTTAATTGAAATAAACTTGGTCTTTCAAATCATAACCCAAGTAAGAAGTTTGCTAAAAAGCACGAGATGAACATTTCAGCCTATTCAGAGATGCTGTCTTACAGCGCAATACCACTAAATAATGAAGTGCCTACTGTTACCATTTATAGGTACTGACCTACTGAAAACACCTGCAGTAACAACTAGCATTTGAACTTCCACTACAGTAAGAAACATTTCTACCAAGCTGACTAGGCACAGTAGCATGATAAATAACATTAATTAGATTTCTTATATGATTCCTATTACAGTTTGGGAATAATAAAAAGTTTCTGCTGGTGCTGATCCAACAACAAGCAAGTATTTCCATTTAGTCTTTTAATATACTTCAAGATATGACCCTACAGCATAGCTTCTAGCCTAAATACCAATTACAAAATCCTAATCGCAGCTCCGCCACATCCATTTGTGCACCTCCGTACACTTCCTCAGGCTTCAGATTTACAGTTTGTAAACAGGACAAGTTTCTGTTACCCACCTAAAAATGGAGTAGATTGTTCTTTCATGTCAGAAGAGCTATGGTACTACATCAGTAGCCTTGAACATAAGGAAACACTGAAGGTGGTCAGACACGGACAGCTTTGTCCAGGAGAGCTGTGGAGTCTCTGTTCACAAGAAACTCAAAATCTGACTGGATGCAATCCTGGACAACCTACTCTAGCTGACCCTGCTTCAGAAGGCAGTTGAACCTGATGATCTCAAGAGGTCCCCTCCAACCTAAACAATTCCCTGATTATTTCTATATTAGAAAATATTTAGGTTTGGGTTGGGTTCTTCTATTTTGTTTTGTAGTGGGGGTTTGGAGGGTTTGTTATTGTTATTTTGTTTGTGGGGTTTTTTTAATAATTTTCTTGAGAAACCCACCACAAAACAATTTATTCTCTACTCTGAAGCTCTGCCAATTTCTTCCTGTCATGGAACAGATGTCTCCTTCCAAAGTTCTAGCGAAACAGTACATTCTTTCCCCTCTTATTTAAGAATACAATAATGTTGTGTGCGATGTTTAATAAGCATAATGAGCTAGAACAGAAAGCAGTCCCAGAAAGAAAATCACTAAGTGAAAGTCTATAGCTAGAGCTTTCTCTCTCCCCCCCCTCAAGGAACTAGTTTTAACAATAAAAAAGAAATAGATTAGTAGAAAGGAAGTGTAACTCATTTGTAGGTAAAATGATTCCCCTTTCTCCAATTCAATACCATTGTCAGTATTACTGTTGCTTTCTTCATCTGACACTGGGGAGAGAGAAAATCTTACAGGAAGAAAACAGAAAAGATTGCTTTATTCCCATACACCAGAGAGATAAGTATTTGAAATGGAAAAAGAAGGACTACTAGTGCAAGAGTGACATTAAAAAAAAAAGTGTATATACCATGTGCCATGCCCCCTCTTCCCTTCCCCAATTAGATTGAATGCAAGTTTTCCAAGAAAATTTCTTCAGAGGCATATGATCACCACAGAAGAAGCGGGAGCAACAAAAGTAAAACTAATTTAATAATACACTTGATTGCTTTTTCAAGGGAGTAGGGAACATGGCTGGTTATGCTAGAGATACACTAGACTCATTTAATTGGATCTTTTCTGGTTTTATTTCCTAGATATCTAACTACTGGCACATCAGGTTTAAATAAGGAACCAAAGCTGCTGCAGCTCTATGTAGAGGTATTTGCCTAAAGAAAGGAAAGAAAGGAAATTCATGCTTGTACCACCTACAGTTCTTGATCCTAATCCTACAGTTATGGTTTGTAATGATTAAGCTAAAAAGCTAAAAGGAGGGGAAAAAAAGGCAGGAAAAAAATACTTTCAAATGTGCAAGTTTTTTATTTGCTGTTCCATGGGACTTGGCCATTAAAAAAGAAGAGAAGAACAAAGATGAAAGCAGAGGTAGGTGACATTATGTGACAGCAACTGAAAGTGATATAAAATAGACGAGTATAAAACTCAATACACTTATCTTGAGTGTTTATTTTTAATAGATGAAGGAACAATCATATAAAAAGACCTCTGTTTGAGTTCTTCCTCTTTCAAACTCTAGATGCTAGAACAAATACTCAGAGTGTGCTGAATAATTCTCTGAAGTCTTTATATGACTTACAGAAGTCTTCCACTTTGTGTTACTAAACACATATAATATTTCTTACATATTTAAGAACACTTTAAAATTGGGAGGGTTTAAACAATGAAGCTTTCAGATCTGAAGGCAGAATTCCAAAACTGCTGAAGTTTCTACCGTAGCACACCCATGTAAACCTCGCACGATCAGTGATTCTGCAGTTAGTGAACCCCCCACTAGATAAAAAGACTCTAACAATTCTTATATCGATTATAATTTTTTCCTAATGGACTGAAATGCAGGCAACAAATGTCCCAAGATATTTGAGAAATAAAGTGCAATGAGAAGAGTACTGTTCTTACCACATACAGCTGTTTCCAGAGTACAGCCCATTCCTGCAGTGTTGCTGTGACTTCAGTCACAACAGAATCTTCAAGCGGAACAACTGTTTCATATTGCCTATACAAGAAGAGGGGGAAAAAATTAGGAAAGGTACCCTGGAAAATGTAGAAAAAGAAATAAAATGTCAGCATAGTTATTTGTAAAATGCTAGAACTTCATTCAACATAAGCAAAAATATCTTAAGAGCAACATTTCATCCATTATAACACTGAAGCAACTCCAGAGTCTTATCAACTGTTCCTCCATTACATTACAAGATTCAGCTTATGTGAAGCATTTTCTAGTTACCTGTTCAAAATACATGATTTCATTCTAATCAAGGTCAATGAAAACACTTTTCATGATTGTAGCACGTTAAATTAACCTGCATGCAAAGTGGAGTCCTTCACAGATTGTGTCTCTTCTCTCTAAGCCAGTCCAACCCTTTTTTTCCCCTCCAATTAATATGTTAGCCAATATAATTAACTACCCGGAAGATCTACCATCTATTAACCTTTCCCATTCAGAAGACTTTTTCAATATTGGATATGAAACCCAAGTGAGCTATCCTCTAATCAAAAGAGCAGGACTTGTCCCTTTGTGGTCAAGATCCTCCATATCCATTAAAGGAGAAGCATAGCGCTCTCTTCTTTTATCACACTGAAATGCAAGAATGTGGTAACTAATGTATGTATTATAATACCATTATATTTACTGAGCCATTAGTGTTTTGACTTGCCCTTTATGTTGAATATTATTACTGAAACAAACGTCAGACATTGTGAAAATAAGGTCTATTTCAAGCTTCTCCTCTTTCAGGAATTTTATTTAAAAGAGGGAGAATTAAAAAAGGAGAAAAAACCCATCAAAACACCGCATTTCTGAAACACACCCTGTTAGGAATCTGTGTAAAACTGTTCCAAAGTAGCGGTACTGAAAAAAAAACTGGCCCAAGAAGTGGTTCGGGACAAGTAGTGTCAAGTGAGAGAGAGCCTCTGCAGCACATCCAATAACCATGAAGGACACCGATCCCTTCCTCTTCCGCAGTACAACTGTGCATACACCTATTTTTAAATTCTCCTGAAGGGAAGCTACAAACTCCCCATTCCATAACCAGTTTAGGCTATTTCTTTTGTCCTTTCTGCAGAGTTAAATGAGTGCTAACAAGTAAATACATGAACAAGGAGCTGTAATTAATTCCAAAAGCTTTTGTTTTGTTTGTTTTTAAAAGTTAATCATTAAAAAAAAAAAGCCACACACTTTCATGGCAATATATCCCTTTTGAAAATTCTTACTAGAAATAATCATGTCACATTGGCTGAAGCCAAAAGTAACATGCGATGGGGGACAGGATGACAAATTAAGTCACTGTATGTCTCTATGTATTCTTGGAGCGGAAAATTTATCAAACAAAAGCTTCAATTCCTCATTTCCAAGCTACCAAAACCTCATGTTCACATCAATGACATAAGTAAATCTTATATTAAGATCCAAAATATACATATATTAGAAACATCACTATCTTAAAAACCTGGCATAGTCACATTAGGTATGTATGCAACCCAATAAAGCTGGGACTGGAAAGCAGTGATTCACATACATCCATCCATCCATACCAGCAGACTAAGGCAGATCACATTTTTTTTTCTATTATTATGGTAATGAACTTATCCTTCCCACATTTTGTTGTGAGAAACAAACGCTGACAGACACTTGGCATCTGAGATTGTGTTCTGTTCTACTCCTGAAATGTTTTTGTTTGGTTTGGTTGTTTTTTGGGTTTTTTTTTCCAAATTTGGCCACAGTAAGACTAGGAAATCTCAATTCGTGCTTTAACAAATCTCCACAGAGTATGCTTCTGATCTGCAGTATGACACTAAGAATATGACGAAAATCCCAACACCTATTCTTTAGCTCATATTCAAAGATCATTTCAATGGTTAAATAAACCAAAACATTTTGGAGGATTAGCTTTCAGCAGTATGGCTGGATTTAAAGGGAATGCATATCAGGACTACATTTAGCCATGTAAATATAATGCTTTGCATTCCTATAACCCCGCACTTCCTCCATTATACCCACATTGACATTACATTGGGTCTATGACTCAAATATAAGAACATTATATACCATGCTCTATTATTTCACAAGTGTTTATATTGGCACTTTAAATATATTCTTAAATACAGGGGCAGAATTTCTTTTGCCATAACATGAAATAACCATAATCTCTGGTTCAGAACTGTATTACGTCTGTTGTATCAACTGGCATACCAGTCTGACCCTTATTTTTTAAAAATACATCAACTTTCTTAGTAAGTATCTAAATATCCTGAACTGGTTGCCCTTTGCAAATTCTGAAGTAACATCAAGCACTAATTAAGTACAGATCACAGGAAACTGGTCTTCCCCCTAAGGACAGTACACATTAGGAGTAGTCATTCTATGCAATATGTATCATTTTATATACATCCCAAAGTTATGAAGCATCAATATTACAGTTGCCCTTACAATCTTTACTCAGTCCCTTTGAGGATACACATACAACTTAAGACTATCAGAAGTCACATTTATCTACAGGTACTTCACTAAATGCCATTTAGTATGTTTTATCTTTCACATTTAATTTGTTGCCTTGGGTCGCTGTCTGAAGTGCTGCACTTATAAATCTCCCCACAGTGGCCTTAATCTAGAAAATGCAGGTAAGAGCATCAGTGAAGACACAGGATATTGATCTCAGGAGTCTCAGCCAATCTCACAGCAAACTTTGCAGGTTACAGAGCCTACACACAGTAAAATGTCTGACATTGTTGCCATCAGTATGGCTATTCACATTAACTAAACTAAACAAACCTCTAGCAACGTATGAGCTACATATAAAGACAGTTGAAGGTAAAACATTTTCAGCAGAGTGTACTTCATTCCTTCTTTGGCTTGAGGCGTAGAGGGTTGGATCCTTTTGAATAATTTCAAAGTAACAGGTTGCCCAGCGCAGTTGTGGCTGCCCCATCCCTGGAGGTGTTCAAGGCCAGGT